>JACEIK010010537.1:0-14277 GCA_018107945.1 Datura stramonium
ATAAAGAACCCAACAAAGAGGTTGGGGTCGAACCCACAGGGAATATGGAAGATCTAGACTAATGTCGGTAAGTGAACTTGTTGGTTAGTTACTCCAATTTAGGGGGTTTAAGAAAAATAATAATTAAAAATGATGATTTAAATTGTGATGTAAAATTAAGAGTTAAGAATAACTAGGGTTTGTGTTCCCCATGGTTTCATAACTGCTTCAAGTATACACACGTGATCAATACCAATGCTTATTTGTAGAACTAATAACTAGGGTTCATCCAAATGACTGTTTCGTCCCTATTGAATGACTATACTCAATCACCGGGTCAGGTCTCATTAGAGATTTCAAACTAACCATTATCAATTTATTCCAAATTTAACTATCTTGCAACCACAACTCAAGTTAATACAATGATCATTAAGATTAAGGCTTTGTTGTAATTCTCTTTCCCTAATATCTACCTCTCTAGGCTCAAGAAAGTAAAGAATTCGGGAAAGTCCTAATGTTGTACACCATTAAGAAACATTTAAGTATGAAGAGAATACAATACAAGCGTTTTTCATTCATTTCGAATCACTTTTGTACAACCCTAACTCATTAATCAACCATGATTCCCACAACCCTAACTATAGATGTTTTAGCATCTCATAGTTGCAAGGTTGTGATATGCATTCATAATTAAACACATAATTCAACACTTACAATGGTAGATGAGAGAAAAACTTCTTTGATTATATCTGAAATAACTCAAGAACAATTCACAAAGATCAAGAAGAAATCAAAAAAAGGTTGATCACAAGCCAATCAACTCAATTCTATGTTGTATCTATGTTCTATAAAGTTTTCTAACGTCTTCTACTGAAAATAAAACATAAAAAGTATTTATACAAACATAAGAATCCTTTTCCTAAGCTAACAGGGTAAATTTCCATAACTGGTGCCGCTTGAGCCACGACAGATCCTACGACCCGTAGCAGGATTGTACGGGTCGTACCTGCTATCTGTATGTCCTTGGCTTGCAAAAATTTGGCTAAGTGTTGGGACTTGGTACGACTTATACATGCTTCCTACGAGTAATACTGTTCTTCCTTGGCTTGACTCTGAGAATTCTCAATTTTTTCTGAAGTGTGTCATGAGTGAGATGGTACCACTCGTACCTTTCTGCCACGATTCGTACTACCTATCCGTGTCAGGAGTCAGCCTCTTGTGCAATTCTTCTGAATATTTTCATGACTCAATGCTACGGCTCATACAAGCATTGTACAACTCGTATTGAGAGTCGTAGGATGCACTTTTCACAACTTAGCCATCTGAAACTTTTCACTGTCTTCAGTACGGCTCATAGCATCATCCTACGGCTCGTACTGAGACTGTGACTTTAGCCCATTTTCTGCACTTTCAGGCTATCTTTTGCACATTCTTGCTCCAACAACTATTTGTCCTATAACCAAAGAAAAAGTGCCTTATATCCATATAAACACACCTAAGTCCATACTATTTTCATAGTTTTGAGTGTCAAAAGTGTTGTTAACTCATAACACATCACACATCAAGATGGAATACTCGTAATATACCAGTGATTACATCGGGTGAGCACTCCTACTCCTGGTGAGATGAAAATGTGTAGAACCTGTTCTGGCGCTGCCCGCCACCCACACTAGAAGAGGCGCCTTGCTGAAATGGCTGAGCTGCTGGAGTTACTGAAGTGGTGGCTAGGGCAGGACCTCTACCATTACCTTGTCTAGCTAAAGGACAATCTTTGAGCATATCTCCGGTCTTCCCACACTCGAAACAACCATCAGTACCAAACAAGCACTCGTTGGGGTGCCTCCTACCACACTTCTTACAAGCTGGAAAAGTGTGCTCTGTTGTCATGCTTCTCTGACCCCTAGAGCCTGACGCTCTGCCTCTCTTATCTCCTTGAGGTCTGGATGGAACACTGACTGATGAGGGAGCTAGGGATGACGACCTCAGGTGGAATGAGGGCGATTTCCACCACCAGATCTCTGTTGGAAATTCCCATGACTCCCTGTCCTGGCCCTCTTGGCCTCTCTCTCCTTCTCATTCATATATTCTGCCTCTATCTACTGAGCATATATTATCAGTCATGAGATATCTATATCACTGATCAACATGGAAGTCCTACACATTTCGACCAACAAATCTGCCACCCCATTCATGAACTTGCTCATACGAGCTCTTGGATCAGCAACCATCTTCGGGGCATACTTGGACAACCGGGTAAACTCCAAGACATACTCCTGGAAAATCATATTGTTCTGATTTAGACTGAAGAACTCGACTTCCTTTGCCTTCCTCAACTCTTTAGGAAAGAATTTGTCTAAGAAAGCGGTAAAAACTCATCCCAACCAATGAGAACAACACCAACTCCTCTGCTATCCTTACACTGTCTCCACTCTCCTCTCCAATCACCCCCATAATCTGGGTGATCTTCTGAATCTCCTCTATGAACTCATGGGGGTCCTCATCCACCTTTAACCCACGAAAATCAAGTGGGTTCATCTTGAGGAAGTCTCACAGTCTCACCACTGCCGCATTCCCATTCTAGTGGACATGGGCCACTACTTGCTGGCTGACCTGGGCTATCATAGCTTGAGCCAAAACCTGAAAAGAGGCCCTAAACTCGGGATGAGTAGCCTGCTCGGGCAAGGGATCCACAGGAGCTGGTGGGGCTGGTTGATGCCCATCTCCATTGCTATTTCCATGGACATTGCCGCTGCCATTTCTTCTTCTATTAACTCGATGGGGAGGCATGCACAAGTTCGAGGAATATGAGAGTTCATCACACGACATAGATCATGAAAGAAGGGAAATTTCCTAAAACATCTCATAGCCTCTCCCCAATAAGTGTGGTGCGCTTCACACTCATGGAAAAGAATCTACTTAACACAGCTATTGGACACCCTAAGACACACCTAAACCTTGGCTCTGATATCAAGTTTGTCACGACCTGAGCTAAAACCCCAGATTGAGACACGGGACTTAGAACTACAAATGGCTCCAAGCTAAACCATCGCATATACATAGCATGATAAAAGCATACTTAAGCAGAAATTAAAGCATGAACATGTTATAAGCAGAAGTCAGCACAACATAACAACATGAATGTAAACGTGAACCAACATCGCTGAACTATCTATACATAACTATCTAAACAGCCTCTAAACATCTGATGAGCTGATTAGATAACACCTCCAATTAGTTTGATAAGTCCAAAACTATAATACATGAACCACAAAGAGACATAATGAAAATTGATTTCCTCGGATCATGAGGACTCACCAGAACTAGAATAAAGCTGGACTAATCGAGAGCGAGTTAATGACAGGACTGAGATGGATCATACAAACCTATATCATGAGAAGATATAGCATAGAGTATGCGGTCAGTACTTTGGATGTACTGAGTATGTAGTGAAAGTAAAACATGCTAGTAAATGATAGCATCAAATCATGAGTACAAATCAAGATAGATCATGAGAGTAAGGAAAACATTCTAAAAGTCATATATTTGAAGTATACATAATCATAAGCTATTCATCGTAATCTGAATATATTAACCCAAGATTTAGAAATAGAAAGCATATAGTGTGTCATACCTGAAAACATAACTCAAGACTCATAAACTGATCAACGGGGTCAAATATGCTATAAAACATAACATCGTAAGACTTGAACATAAGTAATTGAAAACATGAGGAACACTAGAAGGATTCATCTTAACCGACATCATTATGATAGAGCTTACATGATGCCCCAACTGTATTGCTCAAGTGGGCAGAGCCGTCCTAAGCCTTGCTAGGGTAAAGGATGATAGAGGTGTGATATCACTAGTATGCCCTCAGATGGAGGAAACACTCTCTTTAGAGGTCCCAAATAAGAATATATACCTACAGTGGTGCATAGTTATGAGACCAGGGTGCTTAGAATCCCTGACCTACTTTGTGCTAGACACTACTTCCAAAACATGCATATAGCTCATAATTATTTCTCAAAACATAGCTTGAATAATTTACTTGGGAGTCTTGATTCCAAACATTCCTTTAAAATTGATCATATAAGTTAGCTAAAATCATGATAAAACATACTTGAATTTACATAGGCTTTCCCAAAACATGAATTCATACTTACTTGAAATAAGCATTCATAACTCAAAATCATGGATTCATAAGTTTAATTATGATTTTCTTATATTCATGCATATTTTGATAATTCATAGTACTAGAAATCATGGGCTCATAAACTTTAAATTCATAAATCATGCAAAAAGGGTATAATCTTCATAAACTTGAAATTATGTATTAGGAAGTAAATTGAGAGTCAAATCTGCCCTAATAGCCATTAAACATCAATTGAAACATGAGAGAATCAAACCCATGGAGATGGCATGGAAGATTTCATAGAATTGAGTAAAACCCTAGAATTTTAACTTGGCATGCTCAGAGACTTTAGTTCATATAATTGGGATGAAGTTGGGCATGAGGGTGGAAGGATTTACCCTATTCATAGCCCTACATACCTGGGTAATTGACTCCTAAGATTGTCTTGAAAACCCAAGAAGATTGGAAGAAAATTTGATGAAGAATCCTAGCATTGATCTTGAGAGAGGGTTTCAGATCTACTTTAGTTATGAGAGCTTAAGGACGTAGGCTAGGTTAAACCCCTAAAATCCCTAAGGACTTAGGCTAGGTTAAACACCTAAAAATACTCTTTAAGAAATTTAAAATGACATCACTTAGGGGTTAGAAGCTTAGGAATTTATAAAAATATCCCTGAGAAAATGTAATTAAAAAGCTGACTGTCAGTCAACACGACTCATACCACGTGCCGTACCATCGTACTATGACTCGTGGTATCCACTCATCACAAGGTAGTCCTTTTTCCCAAGTTCTCTGAAACTCCAAACAACGGGTCTTACTACGACTCATCACTGGGTACCACGAGTCGTCCTGTGACTCATGGTCAGTGGATAGTCTTTGCCCTTCCTCCGATCCTCCATCCTATGAATCCAAAACATGACCCATCACACCATACAATGAATCATATTGTGACTCATCACATCAAGGTTGACCCTGCTGATGCTGACCATAACTCATGACCACGAGTCGTACACACTCACCACGGCTCGTGGTCTTGGAAGTTGAATTTCAGAACCCTACCACAACTCTCCCTATGACCTGTGACATCAAACCAAGAGTCATACCATGAGTCATTTTGAGAAATATTGCAAATTTTTTTGCTGATTCTGCTACAAGCTTAGGGCTTGATCGTAGGAACTTTTGGGGTGTTACAACCACTTTTTGACTTTTTTAGCACATTCTTCAATCTCCTATTTTCTCCTTATACCTTCTTTTTTTTTTTTTACTTTTTAACTTAGGTGACTTATAGAAATTTTCAACATTAAGATCATTTGTATTTTTTTCTTTTCATTCTTTTCTTTTTCTGAACTTTTTTCTTTTTCTTTCCCCACTAACATCACCCTCCTTGTTTTTCATTTTTACCTTTTTCTTTCCTTATAATTTTCACACTTTAGCTTTTTCCACTCTTTTCTCCACTTGTGCTCCTTTTATGCAAAATTTTCAATTAAAGTGCCTTAGGAGTCATTTGGATCAAACAAAAGTCAATAAAACAAAAGGGATTAAGCTTGTAATATGGCTATCAAAAGAATCGGCTAAGGCTCAAAATGGATAACTAGGACAATCACTTCAAGGCAGGGAAAATTGGGATACAAATAAGCTACCAAAAAATACCTATATCACTTCCTAGATTCAACTTTATCATGTCACTTAGCACACACACAGGGCAAGTTCTAGACATCAAATTACAAGAATGGAATATACAAAATATCTCATACACATAATGGCACAAATGGTTTAATAATGGCTATCAAGATTACATAAACACATATATCCATATTGAATGTCTCACATTATTAGGCCTAATTTTTCAAGAATAGGAGTCAAGTTCCAAAAGTCTTATTGTTTCAACTATTTTATGCATTTTTGAGTGAATCATACAAAGTCTCAATGATAACCAAGTGAAGCACCTAGTATTCATAAGGTCTCAAGTTCTTGTTCTCCTAACAATGACTAAGATCGTCATCCATCCATCATTGGGGACAGTCATGACTATGACTCTAAAAAAAACTAGACCCTATAATCGATTTTAAGGGACTATCCACTGGAAAAGTACCGAAAACAAAAATGGGGGGAACCAAAACAAAATAAAAAATCATAAAAATAATACAAGCTAGTAGGAATAAGTCATGCATCACAAAAAAATTCTACACCCACCATGAACAAATTTAGCAATTAAGAATACATAGTATAAGGAAGTTTACTTCTCCCAATCCGCACTTAATCAATAACATTTTCCTCAATGCTAAAATAATAAAGCATAATTAAAAAGGGTGAAAGAAAAACTCCTTGGGCCTCATTCTCGTTGTCTGTGGGGGCATAAGAAACTTCCCCCATCTCTGGGTCATCTCTATCATCACCATCAAACTCCAAATCGGAGTCAACTCAAGCCTACTCCTCATCAGTAGCATCACCATCATCATCAAAGGATCCTTCAAGACCTGGCCCAACTCTGAGAAAGCTCGCTCATAGGGTAGTCCATACTCAGTTGTTGTAGCTGCTCATCTGCCACCCCGCTCATCCTCAACTGAAGAATTTACATGTCATATAAGTGACTAAGAACATTATTAATGCGTATATTACGCTCACTGATAGATAGCGCAAGACCATATATACCTTCAGGCTCCTTTGTCTTTGTCACATCTAGCCCCTTTGGGTCATACTATGGTCTATAGTCGACTACCTCCTTGTGAACCTACTGCTCTCCTAGAAATTTGGTCAAAAGACCCCTAAAACTAAATCTTTGTCCCTTATTCAGCCTTTCTCTCCTCAATACATCCCTAATAATAACTCTAACATTTATCAGCCTCCCAATTATCAAAGAAAAAACAAACAAGCTCTCTCTCTAGTTACATGTGTCACATGTTTTTCAAGCACCAAACAACAGCAAATAATTTTTAACCACATTCTAGCCTCCCTGCTCATATGTGCATAAGGAAAATACACGTGATACCCATACTGCTGGTGTTGGGCCCACTAGGCTACCGAATTTGGGCCACTGAAAGTATGTCGTATCTCTCTATAAGGAGGTCTCAAGAGAATGTATTTCATTTCTTGTGGATCAACATTAGGAGTACCAAGCAATCTACTTACAATAGCGGGCATAAAATTCATAATTTGCCCTCTAAACTTTACTTGGTTCGTCCTCTCTTTAGACTCCCAATTTGCCAAATATTCCCTCACCATATTTAAATTACACTCCCCCAGATCGTTAAACACAAAATCTAACCCAAGAGTATGTATTCTATCAATCATGTAAGAAAATTTGGATGATAAACTATCTCTATCAATATAAAATTCATGAGAATATTTTGATACTTTATTCTCTTTAAATCATTTTTTACCTCCTTGCTCCTTGACCGAACAGATTCCACATCACCGCGGTGATTGTTCTGGCATGCTAGCATCCTCATGTTGTGCTTCTTGACCCATTCTTGACCTTTTTGTTCCATGGATTGAAGAATCCACACCCTCCCCCTTTCTAGATTTTGGAGCCATTTTTAGTGAAATATCAATAAAAATGAAGTTTTTATGATTGGGTGAAGAAATTTGGAAGATTTTGGGAAGAGGATGATGTTTTGGAGAGAAAATTGTTAGAGAATGAGGGTGTGTGGCTCGAGTATGGAAGAATAAGTGAGTAATTTTTAGGTTTTGCTTTATGAAAGTCCCATTTGGATCAGTTGTCCCATATTTGACTGAACATTTTGTCCCTGAAACCCCCTCTCCGCGTCGCGCCAGTCAGTACGAGGGATTAACCGCGCGTTGCACCTTCTCATGCACTGCAGGGCCTGCGCGTTGCGCTTGTCCGTGCGGCGCTGGGCTATTCTTTTGTGCACCCCATTTTCAATTGTTATGCTTAAAAATACTTTCATGGTTTATGTCTTAATTATGGAACAGTTAAACAAACATATTAACTCTAAAAGTAAAAATTAAAAAAATTAAAATACCTTGAGTTGCCTCGCAAGCAACACTTGATTTAATGTCGCGGCATGACACAGGTATCTTGATTACTCATACTTCATCAAGATACCTGTTTGGTTCATGTTCACATGCAATGACCCTCAGTCCAAGGGTTAGGAATGGTGTCGCTAGGCAAGGTGCCCTTTTGTCTCTGACTAAGTGCTGTAGAGATTTTCCCTATCTGTTGCTCTAGTTGCTTGATAAAGGTAGAATGTGAATCTACTAGTTGACTCAAGCATGATAGTTCACCCCTCATCTGTTTGACTCCTACTTAAGTGGAATCAACTTTTTTCATCATTCGATGCATCATGTCCTCCAACCTTGTATTGCTAGAGTCGTTTGCAACTAGATCTCTGGATCTTGGAGGTATATAGGCGATAACATCCAAATTCACTCCTTGTAAAGAGAGAGTGTAAATGTTCGTTGGTAAAACAAATATACCCGATGGATTTCGGGGTCGAATCCCATAGGGAATAGTACTTAGATGGAACAAAAGTTGTCTATCAAGTCAAACTAAGAAGCATCATTATATTGAATACAAACAAATAAAAATTTGAGAGTGCAAAAGATTACAATTAAAATGCAAAAGCAACTATTGATTAGTCAACATGATAACCAACTTGAATTACAAATGTGAGCAAGAGTTAGGGGTATTCTTTTGAATGGGGCTTCAATTGGATTGAAATTGACTAGGAAATCAAATTATTACTCATAAATATAAATAATCATGGACGAGGTGGCACCTGATATTTTTCAACCACTTGGGTGCCTTTTACCTAGAGTTTTCTCAAATCCCAAGGTCCGAACAATATATCCATTAACACTTGGGTTAGATTTTAGCTACTTCTAGCCTTAAATATCTTATGGGTGAATGACTATGGATTTTAGCTATCTCTAGCCTAACCCCACACAATCAACACCCAATTACCCACCATTGCTTTCTCAACCATACTCAATTTCCCTTTTTCAAGAAAAAATAGAGTAAGTAGACATATCACACATTTGCAACTATGAATAATTAAATTATAAATTGGGAGAAGGCAATAGATTTATATTAAATGAGTAACTCTAAGATCAATCTGGCAACACCCAATCCAATTTAACAGCAATCATGCACACACTCCTAGCAAAGAGATTTAGCTACTCATTGATGAGAAATATAAAATAATAATTAGAATCATAATATTCATCATCAAGAGTTAATGTCAAGCTCACAATTGTCCTCAATGGAGGTTTTTACCTTGAAGAAGAAGAAGAAAAAGCTACTCAATATTTCTCTCTAACTTTCTACAAATCTGAAATGGAATAATTGGTACTTTTTTAGAGAATGTACAGAAATGGATTAAAAAATGCTCCTCAAATGTTGTGCTGGATAATTTTGCCCTCCTAAAGGCGGCCTCACTTGCAAGCCATCGACGTTCCACAGGTGCCCATCCGCGGAATGCCGCTACATCACAGGTGAGGGGGCAGTGACTCTAGGTCTAACCGACATTGGTACCGGCGGTTCATAGGTGCTGACCCATTTTCCACCAGTGCACCTCCAATCTTGTCCAAGTTACTCATGTATTTTAGCCGGAGTTTCGTCGGCTCCATTCGGTGGAGCGCCAGTCCCATCCGATCAAATTTCAGTCCTCTTCTTTAATTCCATGCTTTTGTCCAAGTTCTTGCTTTCTCTCCTTAAATTAAATACCTACAAAAACTAAATATAAAGAGCATAAAATCCTCTCAAATGACTTGAAAACTAAGCAAAAGCTCATGTTTAAAAGTCTAATGAGTTGGTAAATTACCAACTCATCAAATCCCCAAACTTGAACCATTACTTGTCCTCAAGTAATGCAATTCCTTACATTTGAACTTTAGGAATAAGCATGTCATATGATATTATGCACAAGGGACCACTATGACCTTGACAACCCAAAAATCGCTCACCAACACAAAAGAAAAAAAAAAGAGACTCAACACTTTATGCAAATCAAGAGATAACCATAATCAATTGGCATGATTCACATTTGATTCCTTCATTCAAAACAAGGGGAATTTTTGGTCACAACAAGCTTATAGAGAATCTTAAGTTATTATAAATTCATATTCAAAGTTTTCATTCAAGCTCACTACGATCTTGGATTAATCATATATTTTGGCACGTGCAAGCATGTTCCCCAACGAGGTGATACTACTCACAACAAGAGAGAATATCATTTAGTTATCAAGCCATTCACACTTAAGGGATCATAGAATGAAACAAATACGCTCACTCTCAAAAAGAAATTCTCATGCACATAACTTGACCCATAGGCTTGCCCTTTGTGTAACTCGTCACTAATGTAGAGTTGATACACTTAAAATCAATTAGGACTTGGAGGTCATGATGTAGGATAGAGGTAAAGGTAGGATGACTTTTAAGTTCTAGTGACTAGAACCTCCCTAATGCCCTTTTGTGAATCTTATTGCATGCTCCATTTTATTCTGAGGTTACCTTCACCTTATCTCTCCTTGAACATCATTTCCACTTTTGAAACAAGATCCATCCTTATCTCTCCTTAGTAACCACTTTTCATCTTATTTGAGCAAGAGGCATCACCTTTTTACAATTCAGTTCTTTTCTCCCAAACAATTCATTCATTTTTTTCATAATGTGGTGCTACCTCATATTGAAGTTCACATCATTTTTTCCATTTTCCTTTTTGCACCCCCCAAACTTAGGCTTTTGCCTCATCTTTCCCTTTTCTATTCCTACACTTTTGAGACTTCGAGCATCATTTTTATATTTCTTTTCACAACTAGCACTAGGGAGGATGGGTGCCAAAGAGGGATTAAGAAAGGGGTATTGGGCTTGTAATGTGGTTTTCAAGGAAAAGGCTTAAAGGCTCAATATTGGATAATAAGGATTCATGCTCAAGGAGGTCATATGAGTAAAGTAGCTACCCAAAAGAAATCCTAAAATTATTTTTCAAGTGCAACTACATCTAGGATTTCGCCTTGAATCACACTTGGGGCACGTTCTAGACAATTATTCATGCAAGAGAATTAAACTAAAACCTTTCTCTCAAAGCATCACCCTCAAAGGGGTTCAAATCATTTTTATCACCATATCAAGAGTCATAAAATAAGATATCATGAGAATCAAGAAGCCGAACAAAGAATGTGTAACTTATGACAAAAGAGTACTCAACTTCGTAAATTCAAATGCCCCTTTCTTTCTCAAAATTTATTTTTTTCAACAGTCATGCCATTTAAGAAATTTTTTTTGGTGGTACCTCTCAGAAGCCATTGCAATCGTTGACTCAAAAGAACTTGAACTCGATATTTTTCCTTAAGAAATTCATCTCTCAATACATCATTGGGAAATGCCACCCGGTTCGACAACAAAATAAAAGAAAAAAATTCCTCCTAAGGAAAGAACCATAGTATGAAGAAAATCCTTGGAGTTTATTCACTAACTACTATAAACAAAAGGTGATAATCAAAATATGGGTCAATAATTACAATTTAACACATACCCAATTAATGGCACTAACAACTTAACAAAATATTTTCATTTATTTCCACAACCCGACAAGGTAGACATAAGCCATACAGGAAAAAATACACACCTCCACCCCCAACTAACAAATTACATTGTCCTCAATGTACAAATAAAGAACAAGCAAGGGTAAGAAGGCTCCCTGACGGATCTAGAGAGGGGAACAAGGTATCCATGAGTAGGTGACCTCATCAAAATGCCATGAAGCAGTCTCAGATGTGGAGGGCATCAATGGGTCAAGCGAAAGTGTGAGTGGCTTTCCCGGTGATGATACTTCCCAATGGTCTAGAAGAGTTCTATTCTCATGATAGGAAGTCATATCCACTCCACCGGGATGCCAAGATGGATCCACCTCATAGACAGTGCGCATCCTGCGGCGAGGTGGTCTGTTGTGGTATATCTCCTCATTCGATATCACTTCAGATGGGTTGTTATAGACTATACACCAGTCATCCGGTAGACTACGACTACTTGTTGGTTGAGCCTCCTTAGGGTCTGGTGTATTCAAATCAATACTTTTTGGTGACAACATCTCAATGCGGCTATTAATTTCATTCTTTATGGTCGCCACTTCATTTACCAACACATCAACTCTGGCACATAGGCCTCCCAATTTATCAATTATAGGTCTCAATGCTATTTTCATGGCTTGTTGAATCATAGAGGGAATTGCCTTTGCCAATTTAAACAATTGAACATCATGAGCCCGAGCTGTATGTGCTAACTTCAGAATACCCTTTGCTAGTGGTGATGGAGCCCTATTGGTTGGTGGTGAAACCATTGCATATTCATGACATCTTAAAGGTGAAGGAGTTGCTGGTTCCATGGACAACTTGGGACACTTTGAACTTGGGGCATCCTTGTCCGTCTTAGTGGCCAAAGTAATCACTCCTTTAACCCTTACTGTTTTGTAAAATGGCCTAAATAGGGGACAATTGGCACGCAGGCAAAGCAGACTGATGGGAACAGGATAGGGCATATAAGTTGCTTTCTGCCTAGACTTTCTTTTGAATTGCTTAGAAATAATCTTCCCCACATTTATGTGCCTTCGATCTATGATGCAAGCCACCAGGATTGTGGTCAGAATGGGAACATGTGTTGTTTTCTTGGAAGGAACGATATGGGCACATACCAAATCAAGCCACATTCTTGCTTTGAATTTTACATCATGCCGGTGAATCACGCCCTTTGTTATGGCCCAATGCAGTTGACACACATCAATTATCTCGGCCACCCACTCAAAGTGATCATCTTTGTTGTCCAATTTTCTTTTGATATCTCAACTTGGTCACACTAGGTCATCCCAATAAATAGAATTGATTTCCTCTGGGGTGATGGGGACTTCTTGGCCCCATATCAGTACAGATAATAGACATGGCATCTTATCAACTCTACCTTATGCTTCAAGATGTCCTGTCTTGCTCTATAAGAGGTATAAAACTCCCTCACCAGCTTGGGAAAATAAGGATACAAGGGCATTATGAAAGACTCCTAATCATGAATTTGAAATTGATCATAAATTTCTAGAAAGTTATCCTTGAAGGAGTCAACCTCAAATCGAGCTTCTGCAGTGATAGATCGATTCTCCTTACACTGAATATAATAATTCTTCATATTATTAAGCCCAAAGAGGAGTTGATCAATCTGTTTTTCCTCATCAGACTCTGCACCTGGAGTGGTGGCATCAGTTATTGGTGTTTTTTCTTTGCCAGGTTGTCAAGAAGTGGACATAATACTGCAAATAAATGTTAGTGCCACTTGTTGCTCTTTTTAGGTATTTAATAATATGAAGGTAAAAGGCATAGCCAAATAATGTAGAAATAAAAATTTCAAAATTGGATGAAAACAAGTTGCAACATCAAAAACAGGTGTGGTCTTCCAGCGTTACAATTGCGAAACACCGGTTTAAACCCATGAGTCGCAGCTAAGCTGCCGGCTTCAGTAGATGACTGGGCACAAAGATTTCTTATTAGCATTTCACCGGCATTTTTCCGGTCTCAAACCACGAAGCGCAGGTGAATCATAAACTGGGAAGTGGATTGAAGTGCTGACCCTAGACCTGTGCCTCAACCTGCGTTTCACCAGTGATGATCAGCGACTCGTCGGTGCAACACTTGCATCAACATCAACAGAAATCAACCCTGATTAACAAAAACTTCTCAATTTCATAATTTACCCAACTCACCCCCACACCATGATCAACTTTTTCAAACAACACAACAATAGAAAAATGACGATTCGCCCTTAAGAACGACATCACCCAATCTATCATCGGGCAAATCGTGCATTTGAAGCACTCGGGGTTACTCAGACTTCACCCCCAACTAATATAGCAAACACATACTATGAGAATCACAACACAATAGCAAAGCACAATATGAGAAATGGGAAATATGGGTAAGGAAAATTCTGAATCTAGCATGAATAATTTTATCTCTCATTTTCAAACCAACAAGCAATATAAGGGCACAAGGACACATACTAATTAAGAAATGGGAATAATGAACAGAAAAATTTAAAATTGGTGGCTTAACCAAAACTGGTTCTTTCTGTTCGGCTGTCTGGATGACTACACGCAAGTGCACGTGGTCGAACAAGTAGTAAGTGGCTCAAGTAAGCCAAGTATCGATCCCACAGGGACTGGACT
>JACEIK010010537.1:25852-41905 GCA_018107945.1 Datura stramonium
AACGTGCCACGGCACGAACGCGGACCCTCTCTGGAAAATCTTTGCAATTAAATCTTTCGGACAGAATGCATCCGCGATGGCAGCGTGACACGGCTCCATCACGGAGCCTCTTTATTCCCTGCTTTCCTTGGCCAATTCCTTGCTCGCTCCCAAGTCCATCTCCGATTCCTCCCAACATGCATCTTAGCTCTATAAAAAGAACGTTTTTCCTACAAAACAACGCTAATCATGTTGGTTAGTATAAATTCATACTTTCCTACAATTTACATGAGAATGTACAAACATTGTTGGATAAACAAGGAAAAAATAATGCATTTGAGTATCACTTGGGCATATAAATATGCCCAAGATCACTTTCAACAATGGGGGATGCTTTTGTTTAGTAAGAACTGTGCAAGGTTAGATGAAATAAAAGGAATAGGAGTGGGGATTTTATATGATGAAGAGATGGAGAGTGATTGGGTGATGAGAAGGTGGATTTAATGGTTGGAGGTTGGGAAGGTAAAAATTTATGGGAAAGTGAAAATGAAGGGTTTGTAGGGATTTAATCGAAAGTTTGACCGGTTTTTAAAAGCCATGGGTTGGTTAAGATTTTAAATGAAATATATATCTCTCCCTACTTTGAATCGGTGACCCTTGGTGGGTACCGGTGTTTCGCCACTTCAGGCGCAAGTGGCCTCCACTTGCACCTAGTTCACTGTTTGAAAGTTGCGGTTTACCGCCGGTTTGCGAGTTGTCACCTGCGTTCCGCCGGTGGGCCGCAATTCATAATTCATTTTCCAGGTAAACTAGTTGAACTCGGCGGGGAACCGCATTTCGTAGCTTAGCACCGGCATTTCGCCGGTTCGGCGCCAGTTCTCTCCTTTTTTTTCTCATTTTCTGGACTCCACCCACTTTTGAGCAGCATTTCGCATTCAAGGACCTGTGTTTCGCGGGTCTTGCATCGCCAGTGCTTTATTTTTCTTCCAACTCATTCTTCATCCGCTCTTCCTTCAAAATAAAAACCAACAAAACATCAAAGCATCAAATATGAAAATACTTGGGTTACCTCCCAAGAAGCGCCTTATTTAATGTCATGGCATGACAAAGGTGTTTTACTACGACTCATCAAGGTATGCAACTTCCACCATGTTGATTTCTGCAGAATATATTTTTACTCGTTGGCCATTCACTTTGAATCTCAGCCCATCATCTCTTTCATGATCAACAGCTCCATTCTAAAAAACTTGAGACACCTTAAAGGACCCGACCACTTAGATTTAAGCTTCCCGGGGAACAACCTCAGCCTAGAGTTGAAGAGTAGTACCTACTCTCCCGGAGTAAATTCCCTTTGCCAAATATTCTAATCATGGTAGTACTTCATTGGGGCTTTATATATTGTAGCATTTTCATAAGCCCTCATCCATCTCATTGAGATTTTTCACTCGCCCATGAACGGCCTTCCCCCAATCAAGGTTTAAACTCTTCAAGGCCCACATGGCCTTATGCTCCAAATCCACCGATAAATGGAAAGCCATGCCAAAGACCAATTGATATGGGCACATTCCAGTTGGAATTTTATATGTGATCCGGTAGGCCCATAGGTAGTCATCAAGTCTCCTTGCCTAGTCTGTTTTATTGACATTGATTGTTTTAGTCAAGATGGACTTGATTTATCGATTGGACACTTCGACTTGACCGCTGGTCTGAAGATGGTAAGGGGTAGCAACTTTGAGCTTCACGCCATACTTTGCTAGCAAGGCACTGAAAAATTGATTATAAAAATGTGATCCTCCATCACTGATGATAGCTCTAGGGGTGCCAAACTGTGAGAAGATATGCTTCTTCAAAAAGGTTGTCGTGCTCCTCCCCTCATTGTTGGGCTATGCCACAGTTTCCACCCATTTAGATACATAGTCAATGGCCATCAAAATGTAAGTGTTTCCATAAGAGCTCACAAAAGGCCCCATAAAATCAATTCCCTATACATTAAACAATTCCATCTCTAGGATTGGTTTCAAAGGAAGTTCAAGTTGCCTAGAAATACTTCTTGTTCGTTGACATCGATCACACTGCTTAACAAAGTCATGGGCATCCTGGAGGAGCGTAGGCCAAAAAAATTCACACTGTAACGCTTTTGCCGCTATCTTCACACTCCCATAATGGCCTCTGACCGGTGAAGAATGACAAGCCTAGAGGATTGGCACTATTTCAACCTCTGGGACACATCTACAAATTATACCATCAGCACAACTACGGAAGAGGTACGGGTTGTCCCAATAAAACTTTCAAATATCATGCATGAATCTCTTCTTTTGGTGAAAGGTCAATCCTTTGGGAGTGATGTTGCTCACAAGTAATTAAAAAAATATGCAAACCAAGGTGTTAGATCATAGGATGCATCCAAAATATACTCGTTAAGGAAGTCATCATTAATCTCCTCATGTACACCCGACTTACCATTTGTCTCTAGGCGAGATAGATGGTCAGTCATTTGATTCTCGCATCCCTTCCTGTCCTTTACTTCAAAAACGAATTCTTGGAGAAAAGGACCCATCTAATAATCCTGGGTTTAGCATCTTTTTTTTCATTAAGTATCTGAGTGTAGCATGGTCTGTGTGCACCACAACCTTGGTCCCTAGCAAGTATGCCCGAAAATTTTCAAATGCAAACACTACTACGAGCAGCTCTTGTTCGGTCACTGTGTAGTTTCCTTGTGCATCATTCAAGGCTTTGCTGGTATAGTACATGGGGTGAAAAGTCTTTTCCTTTCTCTATCCAAGAACTGCCCCTAATGCTACACCACTGGCATCACACATTAATTCAAAGGGTTTTGACCAGTTTGGTGCAGTGATGATGGGAGCAGATACAAGCTTCTCTTCAAATTCCATAAAAGCCCTCCTACAATCCTCATCGAAATTAAACTTTGCATCTTTTTCCAATAATAGAATAAAGGATGTGCTATCTTGGAGAAGTCTTTGATAAAACAGCAGTAACATCCTACATTTCCCAAAAAACTCCTAATGCCCTTCACAGTTTTTGGCGGAGGTAATTGACCAATGGCGTTAATTTTATCTTGGTCTACCTCAATCCCTTTCTCGAAAATCTTGTGCCCAAGAACAATACCTTCTTTTACGATGAAGTGACACTTTTCCCAATCAAATACCAAGTTCATTTCCTCGCATCTTTTCAACACCTCTTCTAGGTGAAACAAATAGTTTAAAAATGAATTTCTCACAACCGAGAAGTCGTCCATCAAGACTTCCATAGTTTTTTCTACCATGTCTGAAAAGATTGACATCATACACCTCTGGAAAGTGGTTGGAGCATTGCGTAGCCTGAAGGGCATCCTCTTAAATTCAAAAGTACCTTAAGGACATGTAAATGTGGTTTTCTCTTGATCATCTGGAGCAATAGAAATCTGATTGTAGCCTCAGTATCCATCCAAAAAATAATAATATTCTTTCCCAGCCAAGTGATCTAGCATTTGGTCAATGAATGGGACTAGAAAGTGATCCTTCTTGGTCCATGAGTTCAACTTGCGGTAGTCGATACACACCCTCCCTCTGGTTACTAGACGTGTTGCAATCAACTCATTCTTCTCATTTGATACCACTGTAGTTCCCCCTTTCTTCAACACACATTGGACTGGGCTTACCCAACTGCTATAAGCTATTGGGTGGACAAATCCCGCATCTAACCATTTGATAATTTCTTTCTTGACTACATCTTGCATAGGTGGATTCAAACGTCTCTGATGCTCAACTGACGGGCTATAATCATCCTGAAGGTTGATCTTGTGAGTGTAAATACCCGGAGGTATACCAATAATATCAGCTACAGACCACCCTATTGCTCAAACATGCTTCCTCAAGACTGCCAGAAGAGCTTCCACTTGTTGGTTATTGAGCTTAGCTAAGATTATCACCGGGAGTGTCTCATTTTCCCCCAAATATGCATACTGCAAATGAGCAGGTAACGATTTGAGCTCTAAGACTGGTGGTGAAATGATGGATGGTTGTGATGGTGGAGTTGCCCAATTCTTAAGGTTAAGATCAAGTTTCTTTGGTTTAAAGGAGTAGGTTCCCAACCTTTTTCTAACATGACACACCTCTTCCAACCCTCCACTGTTATATAGAATTCTTTTGAACGTTTCTTTCAAAATTTCTTCTTCCACTCCCCATTCTATGGCTTCTTCCTCTACATTGGTCGTGAGTGGTGGGGCATTTTCTTCCTTCATCGCCTTTTAGGTTGTCATTTCAGATGCTAACAAGTTCATTATGTCTTCTAATTGTCTGATGGACACTTCATGGTCCTTCACCTTTTGAGTGAGGTCCAAGAGATCACTTCGCAGCTCCTGAATCCCTTAATCAGTTGAAACAACTCTCTCAAGCACAACCTCAGACTTGCTTTCAATGCGGGATGAGAAGTACTCTTCACTCCCCTAACTACTCATTTCAGCTATACAAATGGAGTTCCGACCTTGATTTTCATTACAAGGATACCAATAGCCCTGGTTGGCTTGTTGATACCTTATATGAAAACCCATCATACAATAGGTTAACAACTCGATTTGATTTATCATTACCATTAACACAATATCTTTTCTCTCCTCTCTCCTTCATATTTCATCGATCAATCAGAGAGATTCAACATAAGATGCGTCTTCTAGATTTTGAATTAGCCTTTCAAAGGGGATCATTATCACAATAACAACACTTCAACAATTGTAAAAATAAAACACAAGATGCTAAATTAATTCAACTCATCAATCAACTAGGGTCTCTCTAATCCTATTTCCTAGCAACTGCACTATTTTTGATAACATCCAAATTCACTCCTCATAAAGAGAGTGTATAAATGGCCGTTGGCAAAAAATATACCCGACGGGTATTGGGGTCGAATCTCACAGGGAATAGTACTTAGATGGCACAAAAGTTATCTATCAAGTCAAACTAAGAAGCATCATTGTATTGAAAACAAACAAATAAGAATTTGGGGGTGCAAAAGATTACAAATAAAATGCAAAAACAACTATTGATCAATCAACAAGATAACCAACTTGAATTACAAATGTGAGCAAGAGCTAGAGGTATGATTTTGAATGGGGCATCAATTGGATTGGAATTGACTAGGAAATTGAATTATTACTCATAAATATAAATAATCATGGATGAGGTGGCACCCGATATTTTTAAACTACTTGGGTTCCTTTTGCCTCGGGTTTTCTCAAACCCAAAGGTCTCAACAATATATCCATTAAGACTTGGGTCAGATTTGAGTTATTTCTAGCTTCAAATCTCTCATGGGTGAATGATTATGGGTTTTATCTATCTCTAGCCTAACCCCACACAATCAACACCCAATTACCCACAATTGCTTTCTCACCCATACTCAATTTTCTTTTTTCAAGCAAAAATAGAGTAAGTAGACATAATGCACATTTGCAACTATGAGTAATTAAATTATAAATTGGGAGAAAGCAACAGATTTTTATTAAATGAGTAACTCTAAGATCAATCTAGCAACACCCAATCTAATTAAACCCCAATCATGCACACACCCCTCGTAGAGAGATTTAGCTACTCATTGATGAGAAATACAAAATTATATTAACAATTAAAATCATAACATTCATGATCAAGAGTTAATTTCAAGCTCACAATTGACTTCAATGGAGGTTTTTACCTTAAAGAAGAAGAAGAAAAAGCTACTTAATATTTCTCTCTCTGATTTTCTACAAATATGGAATAGAATAATGGTGCTTTTAGAGAATGTACAGAAATGGGTTAAACAATGCTCCTCAAATTTCATGCTTGATGATTTTTCCCTCTTGAAGGCGGCCTCACTTGTGAGTCACCGATGTTCCGTCGGTGCCGATCTGTGGAATGTTGTTGCATCGTAGCCAGTGACTCTGGGTCTAATCGGCGTTGGCACCAGTAGTTCATAGGTGCTGACCCGCATTCTGCCGATGCACCTTCCACTCTTTTCTAGTTTACTCCTGCGTTTCAGTTGGTGAATCCGGTGTAGCGTCGGTCCCATTTGGTCAAGCTTCAATCCACTTCTTTAATTTCATTCTTTTGTCCAAGTTCTTGCTTTCTCTCCTTAAATTAAATACCTGCAAAAACTAAAGAGAAAGAACATAAAATCCTCTCAAATAACTTGAAAACTAATCAAAAGCTCATGTTTAAACGCCTAATGAGTTAGTAAATTACCAACTCATCAATAGGCTTCATTCCCATCATTTTAGGGGGTATCTCTATTTCTCCATGCAGCTTGATCCCTATCTCTGAACCCATACCTGTCATAATTGTTGTTCCCATAAAAGTTCCAACCTTGGTTTCCTTTGACCTTGAGGCCAAGAGTCTTTGTTAGACCCTTGGGTGTTGACCCAAAAATCACCCTGATTATTGACCAAATTAGCCTTTTCTTTCACATTAGGGTAGTAATTTTCATACATGGGCCTCTTTTCATGAGTATTCACCACATGCACTGTTTGTGAATTGATTGTTGTTAGATGCTTGGTGAGCAGTTCTAATTGAATTTTGAAATGGGCCATATCTTGATCATGTTCTTCTTCTTTATTCTGTTGCTCTGTTGTCATGATTCAAGAATTATTTGTCGCAGTGGCCTCAGATTCTTGAGTGTGCCTTGTCCTGTTTGTCTTTGTCATCTTATCTAGTATTTCACTGGCTTCTATAAAAGTGTGGGCCATTATGGACCCCTCTGCTATCCCATCTGCTACGGCTTTATTTGAGGCACTTAGTGACCTATAAAATACCTCCAAAAGAACTTTCTCTAGAAGCTTGTGATTAGGACACTGCTTTAACTTCTTTTAAAATCTTAGACATATCTCATGTAAGGCTTCCCCAGGTAATTGTCTAAAATTGTTAATTTCATCCCTCAACTGGATCATTCATAAGGGTGGGAAAAACCTCTCCAAAAAAGTTGTAGTCAGCTCTGCCCAAGTAGTGATAGACTCATTTGAAAGCTCATTAACCACATAGTAGTTTCCCCTGCCAGTGAGAAAGGAAATAACCTGAGTCTAACGGCCTCTAGTCATGACCCGAACTAGGACCCCGGATCTAGACATAGGATCTAGAACCACGAATTGCTCCAAGCTAACCCATGACACATACATGGCATGAATGAGAGCATAAATAAAGTGAAAAAGAATCATAAATGCAGATAAGAGGAAGTCTAGGACATATAATATAACAACATAAGAAACACCAACAATCAACATCACTGATCATTCACTACTAACTATCTAAAAAGCCTCTAAGCATTTGATAAGCTGATAGGACAACACACCCAACTAGCTCGCTAAGTCTGAAACTAAAACACATAAAAAAGAGACATAATCAAAAACTGACATCCTCAGATCATGAGGATTCACCAAAATTGGGATAAAGCTGGCTGAGCGGGAGCCAGTTAACGACGGGACTGAGAAGGATCACCCGAACCTATATCATGAGATGTTATAGCATAGAATATGCAATCAATAATTTGATTGTACTAAGTATGTAGAGAAGGTAAAACATGCTAATAAAATAATAGGTTGAAAATATGAACACAAATCAAGATAGAACATGAGAGTAAGGACAACATGCTAAACATCATATTCTTGAAGTAATCATAATCATGAGATATTCATCATAAGCTGAACATATTGACCTAAGATTTAGAAATAGAAATCATATAATGTACCATCCTTGAAATCGTAGGTGAAAACTCATAAATTGATCAATGGGTCAAATATGCTATAAACCATAATATCATAATATGAACATAAGTAATTGAAAAAAATGAGGAATAATAGGAGGCTTCATCATAACCGACACCATCACGATAGAGCTTACGTGATGCTCCAACTATCTTGCTCAAGTGGGAAGAGTTATCCTAAGCCTTGCAAGGGAAAAGAATGATGGAGGTGTGATATCACTGGTGTGCCCTCGGGAGGGGGAAGCACTCACTCGAGAGGTCCCAAATAAGAATATATAACTAAGGTGGCGTGTAGTTTTTGAGACCGAGGTCCTTAGAATTTTCAGCCTACCCGGTGCTAGACACTACTCTCAAAACATATATATAGCTCATAATTATATTCTCAAACCATAGCTTAAATCTGAATATGGGGAGTCTTGACTCCAAAAGATCTCTTTAAACTGTTCTTGTAAGCCTTGGCTAAATCATGATAAAATATACTTAATTTTACATGGGCTTGCCCGAATTATGAAATCATTCATACTTAAAATACGCTTCATAATACAAAATCATGGAACCATAATTTTAAGAATTCATAAACATTTATGCATACTTGATAACTCATCATACTTGAAATCATAGGCTCATAAGCTTGGAATTCATAAATCATGCATAATACGGGATAATCTTCATAAAATTGAAATCATGAATTAGTAAGTAAATTAAGAGTCAAATTTACCCTAATAGCCATAAATTATTAATTGAAACATGATAAGATTGAACCCATAGAGATATCATGAATAATTGCATTAAATTGGGTATTACCCTAGAATTTCACAATCTAGAACTTGAGAAGTAGAAATCATGAATTCTAAATTGAAAGAGCATGAGAGTGGAATATTTTTCCCCATTCATAACTCTACATACCTGGGTATGTGACTCCTAGACTTGACTTGAAAAACCCAAGAAGGATTTGAAGAGATTTGATGAAGAACCCTAGCCTTGATCTTGAGAGGAAATTCCAACTACCGTTCTTTGAATGGAATGTATAATTTATCTAAGTTAAACCCCTTTAATCTAACCCTTAGAAAGTACAAAATGACATCATTTAGGAGTTAAAAGCATAGGAGTTCACCAAAATTCCCCTGGACCGCCAAAATTTAAAAGTAACTGGCAGAACCAATGACCCATACAACGGGTCATGGTCACAAGCAACGAACCATTGGTCCATCCATTGTTTCCCTTTTTTCCTCCAAAATTCTCTGAATTTGATTCAACTACACCTATCGATGACCCATTCAATTAAAGAATAGGTTGTATAATCCCTCGTGGATTCTGGGCAAACTTTTGGCAGTTCACTGGGGTAGGGGTACGGTACGATGTCATTACTCTCTTTTGCTCCCTCACTCCTTGAAAAAGAGCGAACATCTGATCTTCCCTAGTCCTTTCAAACTGATCCAACGACCCATGGGATGGAAGGATGAGTTTTCCTTTGGCTCGTTGTATGGCCCTGGTGCCATTTTCTACTGAAAGTCTCGGGTCTTATCTAAAGGACTTTTCGGGGTATTACACCTCTTGGGAAACCCCTATCAGTCTTTAGGCATTGTATATCATAGTGAAATTTATCAAGTACTTGTTCAGATCTTCACTAGAAAAACCATTGAACAACCCATTTCTTCTCCGCAATTGCATCATTATACTTGTGAAGTCAAACTTAGCATTAGCTGGTAGCGAGGGTGGAACAATGGATCCAGTGTAACCAACTTTTTCCTGCTCGTACTCCCTCTCGGTGAGCATATTACGTACAGTATTACGTCCACGAGTACGAGGGGTTTTTGTTTGTTTGTCTCTTCCGAGGAAGCAGCTAATTGGGTAGTATCAACTCTCCTAGCTGCGTCAGCTAACTAAGCTTCTTCTGCCAGTCACACAACTTCAGCTCGTTGTGCTTCAGTCATCTCCTCCTGCGGGAGATTAAGCTGTGCCACAGGGTTTGCCATGCTAACCTATGACAAATAAAAAAAAGCAAAAGAAAAAAGTGTAAATCATGAAATAAAGAAAACAAGAAGAACTTAAACACCAATTAACTATTTCAACACTGTAATCCTAGCAATGATGCCAAAATTTGATCACACCCAAATTATACCTTGTAATGAAGTATAAAATGGTCACTGTTAAATATAGTAACCCCACTAGGTTTGGGTGGATCCCAAAGGAAATGGGGAATAAATAATATGTTAATGATGAGTAAATCAACCTGTAGTAAATATTTTGTAAGGGGGGTTGCAAATCATAGGAAAAATAATTCTAAACAATTATTAACTTGTTATCAAATTAATGAAACAAAACTAGGATTGTGTTCCCCATCATTTCATAACATAGTAGGCTTATTTTATTAGTGATCTATCATGGTGAATTTTGTGTAAGATTGACGATTAAGTTCATCTAACATCTCCCGACCTACATAGATGAATTTCACTTAAATTCTCTCGGACTTTAGGTGTGTATATTTTTCCCTCGCCATAAGTCTTGTATTAACTATCCTAGGTTAGAGCTGAAGTTAAATAGACGAGGGAATTTCCACTGTTATTCTCTTTTCCTAACTTCACCTCTTTGTTCCAGCAAGTTGATGATATAGACACCTTTCAACGTTTGTAACCTCTAAGACTTATTAAAATGAAGAGAATAACAATTCACCATTCAAGAATCACTATTTTATTTTGCCTACTTCCATTGATCCATCATACTTTCCACAACTATAGCTCAAGAAACTTAGCTACTCATGTTTGAAGAAATAATAACATAAGATTTATAAGAAGTCATAATAAAATACTTACAATAATATGAAATTATTTGAAAAATCTCCAAAACTAAATAGAATCATAAGAACTTGATGTTTTCTCCAACACTAGTATGGAATAATATTTTCAACACTTACAATAATTCAATGTGTAAATATTTTATGCGACTCTAGAAGTCTAGATGTGGATGATCAAAATTGTCTTGAGAAGGAGTATATATAGTAGTAGAATTGATCTGCATATGTTCCTTCTTGAACTGGAAATTGGACTTTGCAGCTTCTATTCCTACTTGAGCTAGGATTATATTTTGCTGGGCCAGCTACACTTGGTGCGCGTCACGCCTCTTGGTGCGCCAGTAGGCCTCCATGGTGCATCAGTCCTTACGCTAGTGTGCCTGTGTGTCGCACAGTGTAGTCCTCTGGCATGGTTGTGCGATGCCAACCTTATCAATCTTATTTTTCTCAACTCGGCTTTGCCATACATGCTTTTTAAGCCACAAATAAGTCCAAATCCGTCACTTTAATCTCTACAAATATCTAATCATGTGCGTTAGCTTTTTCACAATATCATATAAACCCAAATAAAACACATAGAATTTGTTCTCAAAATATAGATAAACATGAGAAAAATATGGCGAATAACTGCATAAATACGCCCTACATCATTGGCCCAGATCCATAACCCTAACTAACATCAGGCGTTTCTTAGGTTTAGCTGGTTAGTGTAGGAGATTCATAGAAGGATTCTCAACTATTGCTGCTCCATTGACTAAGTTGACTCAAAAGAAGGTCGAATTTCAATAGTCTGAGTTGTGAGAAAAGCTTTCAGGAATTGAAGACTCGTTTGACTACTACTCTAGTGTTGAACCTACTAGAGGGTACGATGGTTTTGCAATATATTTCGATCGTCTTGAGTAGGCATTAGTTGTGTATTGATACAGAATGGTAAAGTTATAGCTTATGCTTCTAGACAACTTAAGGTACATGAGAAGAATTATCTGACTCATGACCTTGAGTTGGCAGCTGTAGTATTTGCATTGAAGATTTGACGCCATTATCTCTATTGTACACATGTTGATGTATTCACAGACCACAAGATCCTAAAGTATGTGTTCGGCCAAAAGGAGTTTAATCTCAATAGAGGAGGTGACTTGAGTTTCTCAAGGATTATGACATGAGTATTCTCTACCATTCAGGTAAGGCTAAATTAGTTACTGATGCTCTTAGTAGGCTATCTATAGGGAGTACAACTTTATGTAGAGGAGGAGAAGAGAGAGTTGGCTAAGGATGTACATAGACTCTCACATATGGGAGTCCTCTTTCTAGACTCCGAAGAAGGTAGTGTGCCTGTTCAAAATGGGACTGAATCATCTCTAGCGGTAGAAGTTAAAGAAAAGTAGGACAGAGATCCCCACTTGCTTCAGTTAAAGAAAATGTCCAAAAGAAAAAGGTGTTGGTTTTCGCATAAGAGGGAGAAGGTGTCCTGAGGTATCAAGGAAGGTTATATGTACCGAATGTATATGGTCTCAAAGATAGATCATGATAGAAGCACAGGTCTCAAGTTATTCGATTCACCCAGGTTCCACTAAGATGTACCATGATTTGAGGGAAGTTATTGGTGGAATGGTATGAAGATAGACATTGTAGATTTTGTGGCTAGATGCCCAAATTGCCAACAGGTTAAAGTCGAGCACCAAAGGCCATATGGTGTGGCTCAAAATATAGCAATACCCGAATGGAAGTGTGTCATGCCTCGAGTCTACACCCTGAACGGGACACGGTACTTGAAGTCACAAGTGACCCCAAGTCAACCCCTGGTCTATCATATACTGGTGTTCTGAGTAAAACAAATATAGCGGAAGCTTTGAAATAATAGCATAAAATCATTTATGAAAATAAAATTGAAAAAATAAAGTTTAAGAACATTCGAAGTCGGAAATTAATTTTGTGTCTGAAATCCTTCTAACTGATGAGTTGCTGGGACAAGCCCCCAGCTAACTCTAAGTCTAACTAAAAATAATAAATCAACTGAAAGAAAATGAAATAAGGCCCTCGAATGATGAGGACTCAAACTTTGGCTGCGGCAGAGGAGGATCTGAATTGCAACGGCTAACGATGTTGAATCTGGGGATCTGCAGCTGTATTATGAAATGATACAGCATAAAAGTATGTGTCGATACTTTGAATGTACTGAGTAAGTGGGAGAAAGCATAACTGAACATAATGTCTGAACTAAAATGACATGCAATGACCAACAAGAAAACTGAAGTGAACTACTGAAGTAACTGAAATGGTCAAGATGACCCTGTCTGATCTTCAAAGACATGCCCTAAGTCTGAAAGTTCTAAGTTTGAGGTACTGTACTGAACTGGTTTGCTTATTCTGAAACTTGACTGAACTGACTAGTGGGAGAGTATGTAACTAACATGTAACCACGTGAGCTAGACGTGGAGTCCGATGTATACACCCTACTGGTAGGACCCAATATACCTTGCCAAGGTATAAAGGCATGAACTGGGTGATCACAAAAGTCAGGCGCCAATCAGGCCAAGTAATACTATAACCTACGCTGGCAACGTAGTTCTGAGAACATGGGTGCACTGGAACCCCGACCCACTCGGTTCTAAGTCCTACTCTCACTGAAAAACCTAAACTGAACTACTAGGCTGATAGCTCGAAACTGGGGTCCAAGACTAGTCAGGGGCATATAACTGAAAGTACCCTAAGAGTCTTGTCGGACCAAATTCTAAAACTGGGTTCTACACTGGTAGAGCTACTTATCTGGAAGCGTCATAACCGTCTAAGAACAAACTGTTAACTGAATTGGGGTCCTAGGGCTAGTCAAATCTATATATCTAAAATTTCATGAATTCCTAATGGATCAATAAACTGAATTCTGAGTCTAATTCTGATAACTGGGAGGCACCACTGACACCTCGAGGAAAAAACTAAAGTCAAACTGATCAATTGACAAGTTCTGAGTTCTGAAGAGGCTCTACGCTCTAATTGTACTAACTACTAAGCAGCTAATAGAGAACTCAACTCATTCCAACCACACGGGAATTCCATAATATGGCAAAATTTCAAGAATTTAAAGAAATCTCATCGAACAGGGCTAAAATAATTCTTATCCATGGAATATTTTCTCAACATATATATAATAAGAATTACTGGGAAAATTCAGCCCAAAACATACTTCATTCACTAGATGGAATTTAATATACAAATAATCTTCACTCGAGAATCTAAGGCTCTAATTCACTTTTGTAAGAACATCGACAATTTAATTAGGAAATGATGAAGATCATATGAATAATAAACATGGATATTATCCCAGGTAAAATTAACAAAAAATAACATGAAATTTCTTCGTATTCGGAAACTCAGGGCTAAAATTGATAGAGAATTTATGGGAGGATTTTGGGGGGGACACAAGCGAATGACAATTCCCTTGTTGAATTCCCACATACTGATTTGAAATTTATTGAAGGAGAAAGCTTGGACTACTGCAATGGAGGAAAACCCTAGGCTTGCTTGAAGGGTTCTTGAGATGAGAGCTTACGATGATTTTTCTGAAAACTTAGAGTGGGAATGAGGAATGAACCGTTTATCCCCCACTAATAGGTCTAAAATTATGACTAAAACGACATAGTTTGAAGTTTAGGAGAGTAGGAAATTACTAAGTAGCCCTTAGAAAATCGCTGGAAAAACTGACAAGTGAACCTAACGGGTGACCTGACGAGTCGTGCTGACTGACACGACTCGTGGTAACACCCATTGAGTGCACTACCTAGATTACCCTGTAGGTCACCACGAGGGTCCTAATGAGTCATTACAGGTGACCATGACTCGTGGTCACCATCCATCAAGTATATTGTCCAACTTATTAATCTCCTGACTCAGGCCTGACCACGAGTGACCTAACTACTCTGCTTCTCACTTACCAATACTTACTCCTCTTTCTCACGATTGACCTAACGAGTCGTTAGCTCTCACCACGACCAGTTAGGTGAGTCGTTCTGTGACAATTGCTGTAGATTTCCAGATTTTTTTATGTAAGTTCCAGATCTAGTCTTTGAGTTTCCAGGGTATTACAAAGTGAGAGCTAATCAATATGCACTTTATCACCAGTCTACTGAAGTCACATTGGCCATATGACTCTATTTGGGTGATTTTAGATCGAATGACCAAGTTAGCTCATTTCTTACAGGTTAAGACTATGGATTTAGCAAGGACTATGTCAGATTGTATATCCGTGAGATAGTCAGACTTTATGGAGTTCCATTATCAATCATATCAGATAGGGGAACATAGTTTACTTCCCATTTTTTAAGTCATTTCAGGGGGTTGGGTTCAAAGTGAACCTTAGTACAACTTTTTATCTCCACATAAATGGTCGAGCGGAGAGGGATATCCAAACATTCTAGGATATATTAAGGGAATTTGTTAATGACTTCAAGGGTAATTGGGATGACCATTTACCTCTCATAGAGTTTGCATATAGTAATAGTTATCACTCCAACATTCAGATGGCCCCCTGTGAGGCCTTAATGGGCAGAGGTATAGATCTCCGATTGGTTGGTTTGAAGTTTGTGAAACGGAGCTGATAGGATCGGACATAGCGCAACAAGACATGGAGAAGGTTTAGATCATTCAGAAAAGGTTGAAAATGGCTCAAAGTCGCCAAAAGTCTTATACATATGTGAGGCGTAGAGACTTGGATTTTGCGGTAGATGATTGGGTTTACTTGAAGGTTTCATCCGTGAAGAGTGTCATGAGATTTGGAAAGAAAGGAAAGCTCAATCCCCACTATATTGGTCCATATCAAATTTTTAAGCAAGTTGGCAAGGTAATTTATAAGTTAAAGCTGCCAGCAAAACTAGCATCAGCCTATCCAGTCTTCCACATCTCTATGCTCAAGAAGTGTGTGGGAGACCCCTCACTTATTGTCCCTACAGAGAGTGTGGGAGTTAAGGACAACCTATCATATGAGGAAGTTCTAGTTTATATTCTAGACAGTCATGTTCATAAGTGAAGAAACAAGAAAGTTGCTTCTGTGAAAGTCTTATGGAGAAATCAGTTAGTTGAGGGAGCTACTTGGAAAGTTGAAGTAAATATGATGGACAAGTACCCTCATCTATTCTCTCATAGTCCAGAATCCTCTTGAGGTAACAGTCTCCTCTCATAAGTACTATTATCAGTTTCATTTCCCATTAGTTGTTGTTGAAATCCTTAGTGTGGTTGCATATTCCATGAATTTAGTTAATCTTAGTTTAGTTACTTCCAGTTAGATCACCTATCAGTCCAGTTTACTCTTCATTCAAGGATGAATGATCCCAAGGTAATGTAATGACCCGTGATAATGCTTAAACCATACCTCCTACCGAAGTATGAAGCGGACGTTGTCAATAAAGAACCTAACTAGAGGTTGGGGTCAATTCCACAGGGAATATAGAAGAGCTAGACTAAAGTCGGTAAGTGAACTTATTAGGTAGTTACTCCAAATAGGGGGGTTCTAAAGAAAACAATAATTAAAAACATAGTTAAAGCTTTAGTTGAAATCAAGAATGAAA
>JACEIK010010538.1:3600-23642 GCA_018107945.1 Datura stramonium
CATGATGGTGTTAGTTATGACAAATCCTCACATTGTTCCTCATGTTTTAAGTTACTCATATTCATGTATTATGATATTATGTTTTATAGCATATTTGACATATTGAGCAGTTTATGAGTTTTCACTTATGATTTCAAGTATAGTACACTTTATGATTTCTATTTCTAAAACCTTCGATCATTATGTTTAGTTTATGATGAATATCTCATGATTATGATTACTTCAAGTATATATGTTTTTAACTTGTTGTTTTTACTCTCTTGTTCTATCTTATTTTATATTCATGATTTTAGACTATTATTTTACTAGCATGTTTTACTTTCTCTACATACTTTGTACATTCAAAGTATTGACTGTATACTTTATGCTATATTATTTCATGATATAGGATCAGGCGATCATCTCAGCCTTATCGTTAGCTCCATTCCAGTATCAGACCAGCTTAGTTCCTAATTAGGTGAGTCTTTATCTTTCTAGGACATTCATCAGTTTATGCTTTATGTCTATTACTTTTAGTTTCAGATTTAGCAGGCTAGTTAGGGGTGTTATCCCATCAGCTTATCTTATGTTTAGAGGCTTTTAGAAAATTATGTAGTAGATGATCACCGTTGTTGACTTTTGTTCTATCTCATGTTTTTATGTTATATATCGCAGACTTTCGCTTGTCTTATGTTCATGTCTTACTTTCCAATGTAGATATTGTCTTATTCATGCTTCGTATATGTCATTGATTATCTTTGACTCATTTATGGCTCTAGGTCAAGTGTCTCGATCTGAGGTTTAAGCTTGGATCGTGACAAACTTGGTATAAGAGTAAATGTTTGGGTGTGTCCTAGGGTGTTTGAAAGCCGCGTTAACTAGAATTATTTCCATGGGTGTGAAGCGTGCAACACTTATGGGAAAGAGGCTACGCGACATTTTAGGAAATTTCTCTTCTTTCATGATCTATGTCATGCGATGAAGTTCATCTCTCCTATTTCTATAACTCGTGCTATACGTGTTTGTAGAAATATTCCTCCCCGCCGATTCATCGGAGGAAAAATGCCTACGCTAATGGCCATGGTGATAGCGATGCAGTTGGGCACTAGCCAGCCCCACCAACTCTAGTTGATCCCGTGTTGGATTAGGTGACTCATGCTGAGTTTAGGGCTGCATTTTGGATGTTAGCTCAGGCCCTAACAGCCCAAGTCAACCAGCACACTGTGGCTCATGTGCACCAAAATGGGAATGTGGTAGCAGCCAGGGTGCGAGACTTCGCCTGAATGAACCCATCTGAGTTTCATGGGTCAAATGTGGGTGAGGATCCATAGGAATTAATAGAGGAGGTTCAAAAGAATACTCAGATTATGAGTTTTTCAGAAGAGGAGAGTGCATACTTGGCCTCCTATCAACTGAAGGGGGTAGCTCACATTTGGTTTCGATAGTTGAATGAGGGTCGTGGAGTATGTGTTGTCCCTATTGGCTGGGTTGAGTTTGTTACGACGTTCTTGGATAGATTCTTTCCCTAAGAGTTGAGGGACCCAAAGTTGGCGGAGTTTGTCAATTTGAAATAGAATAATATGACTGTTCAGGAGTATGCCTTGAAGTTTACCTAGTTGTACAAGTATGCTCTAGAGATGGTTGTTGATCAGAGGGCTCGCTTGAGCAAGTTCGTGAATGGATATGCATATTCACTAGTGAAGGAGAGCAGGACCGCCATGCTGATAAGTAATATGGGTATCTCTGAATTGATGATTTATGCCCAGTAGATAGAGGCAGAGCAAATGAAGCAGAAGGAAAGAGAGGCCAAGAGGGGCAGGACAGGTAACTATGGGCATTTTCTACGGATGTCAGGAGAAGGGCATCACCCACAATCTCATTAAAAGTCATCAACCCCATTCCTATTGTCAACTAGTGTTCCATCTAGACCCAAGGGTGATTAGAGGGGTCGAGCGTCAGGCTTTTGGGGTCAGGGAAGTATGACGGGAGAGCGCACTTTCCCAGCTTGCAAGAAGTGCGATAAGAAGCACGTTGGAGGGTGATTGGTTGTCTCAGATGTCTGCTTCAAGTTTGGGAAGCCTAGACATATGCTTAGAGATTGTCCTTCAACTAGACAGAGTGATGGTAGAAGCCATGCCCCAGCCACCACTTCATCGGCTCCAGTAGATTTCTTATCTCAGCAGGGAGCCTCTTCTAGTGCAGGTAGCTTACAATTCCAGAACAAGTTCTACGCACTTTCATTTCTTCAAGAGTAGGAGTGCTCACCCGATGTGGTCACTAGTATGTTATGAGTATTCTATCTTGATTTTTATGCATTGTTACATTCGGGAGCTACATTATCCTTCGTGACTCCTTATGTTGTTTTTAGTTTCGGTGTTATTCTCTAAAATCCTATTAGAACCCTTCTCAGTCTCCACTCCTATCGGTGAGTCAGTTTTAGCTTGATGGGTATACACAAATTTCTTTATAAAAATTCTTAAGAAAGTTACCTCAACTGACTTAATGGAGTTAGATATGATTGATTTTGAGTTATCTTTGGTATGGATAGGTTACATGTTTGGTATGCTTTGGTCAATTGTAGAACTCATACGGTAGAGTTCCATTTTCTGGCTGAACTAGTCCTAGAATGGAAGGGTAGTTCAGTTATGCCTATAGGTCACTTTTTTTCCTATCTCAAGGCCAAAAAGATTACCTCCAAAGATTGTGTGTACCATCTAGTTTGGGTCAAGGATTCGATGTTTGAGACCCTGACTCTTCAGTTAGTTCCTGTTGTATGTGAGTATCTGGAGGTGTACCCAGATGAGTAACCAGAAGTCCCTCCTGAGTGGGAGATTGACTTTGGTATTGATCTTCTACCTAATATGCAGCCCATATCCATTCCTCTTTACAGAATGGATCCAGCCAAGCTAAAGAATTTGAAAGACAAGTTGAAAATCTCTTAGATAAGGGTTTTATCAGGCCTAGAAGTTCCCATAGGGAGCCCTAGTTCTCTTTCTTCGAAAGAAGGATAATTCTCTTAGGACGTGCATTGATTATAGATAGCTGAACAAGGTCATTATCAAGAATAAGTATCCCTTCCCCAAGATTGATGATCTATTTGACAAGCTCCAAGGTGCTATGTTCTTTTCAATGATAGACCTCAGATCTAGCTATCATCACCTTAGTGTTAGGGAGAGTTGATGAGCCCGCAAGTGTACGGGTTGTACAAGTAATATAGTGGCCCTTTTTAAGAACCGGAATGTCGAACCCACAAGGACTGGACTACAGGGTAAAACAAGGACTGACTACTGCAAACCTTCTCGAGTGTTAATTTACTATAACTCTAATAATGAAGACAATAAAGGTAAAGAAAAGTTTTTATATTTTGGAATCTATTTTTATGCTAAAGTAGAATATTTATACAATTGAGTCTCGAACTATGAACGTGAGCATGCTGAAGCTAAACGAACACGTAAAGGGAATTAATTATCGATATACATGATTATCTTTCTCCGGTTGCTAGTCGGATCTTTATGCCTATGGATTAAAACTCGTGATTTAACCCAACTTAAGAATCATGAACCTTCCACCTACATTTTCGTGATAAGAAGAAATTCATGTTCTAGCCATACAAAACCGATTCCACACTTGACTAATACGACTTTCGTGTATTTCTATCCTCAAGGTAAATCAATTCTCAATTTTCCCAAACAAAGAACAGATCATATCCTATTAATTACAACTTTCCAGCTTTCTTATCTTCCCGTGAAACCGACTTCTTTGGATTTACATTAACATTACGATATTAATGTAGTAAGAACAAGAATTAAATAGAACAAATCATAGAAGAAAAGATGAACCAACCAAATAATCAACAATTACATTCCAATACAAATGGTTTATAACCTCGCAAGAAAGGGAATTAGCCACTCATTTGTGGATTGAACATCGTTAAATGAATGTAAACCATGCAAACAATTGAAAGAAAGAAGAAAGGGATAGAGAAAACCCTAAGAATTTTCGGGCCCTTTCAATTGCCTGTAACCCACGCTCTTGCTCCACCAAGTCGAATATGTAAAAATAAACCTAAGTGTGCTATTTATAATAGTAGGAATTTGTCCCTGAATACAGGCAACGTGTCACGGAATGAATCGCGGAGCACTACCCCGTGACACGGCTCCAAACGTGGAGGCCTTATGGAAATCGCCCGAAAATGCCCCCCGACACTGCGTTGGTAGCGTGGCACGCCGCTCGGGGCAGCTGCTGTACAAGCTTGGTCGCAGCCACCTGCCAGGCACATTGCCAACATGGGGTTGTCTTGGGCAGCTCGTCGCTGTGGCACGTTGCCGACGAAGCAGTGGGCCGTTTTCTGGCCTCTCTGCCGACGTTTGCGTGTTAGTTCCATCTCCAAGCCTCTATTCACCAACCTATGAATTAGCTCCTCAAAGTCATCAAAAATCTACAAAACAAAGGCTAATCATGTTGGTTAGCACATATCTTCACTTTTATATAAAATCACATGAAAATGTATCAAATAGCTTAGACAACACGACTAATTTACAAGCAGTGTATCACGGGACTCATATTATTTCCCGTGATCACAACCCCACACTTAAAGCCTTTTTCGCCCTCGAACAACCCTTTTACATCTCATGTAAAACGAAGATTCACACATAACTAATCTAGCAAGGTAATTCAAATTACGCTTATGATGATTATTTAAGATACAAGCTAAAAATAAAGCATGCACGATTTGATCAATGAAATGAAATACAACTATGTTAAGACTTATTAACCTCAAGAATCGACTCTCAATTTTAGCAAACTCATGCCAATCAACCGATTAAGAAATCCCACATGAATTTTATCCTTCATTAAACATGTGCCCTCACGGAAAGAGAGTTACCCACTCTCACACGCAAAAACACTTTTTATATCCAACATGTGTGGGTACATAAATAAAATTTGCTCACTCACAAAAGAATTCACATGCACTATGTAATGACCTATAAGCTTGCCTTTAGTGTTGTACTCCACTAATTTGAGGATGTACGAATGTAAGATCAAGTAGAACTTTTTAGGTTGTAATGTACTGTGTGTAGGTAGGTACTATTGTGATCGTACAGTGACTATCTTCCCCTAAGCGCTTTTAATACATCCCTCATTGCGAACTTTCCTTCCCTTACTTCACCTTTATCCTTGGTAGTTTTATTTTTCCTCTTTGTTCCCCCATTTCTTTTTAGGCACTTTTTAGCTTATTAGTAAGGAGTTTTATAAATAATTTTTCATTCATTTGTTTTCTCACTCCTTACTAATAATCCACCATTTTTACCCAAGTGCACCTTTGACCTTCTCAACTTTTTCAATTCTTTTCATTTCTTTCATTCTTCTCACTCCTTTCCTCTCTTTTCAGATTTTCTTCTTCAAGCGCTCGGTGAGCTTTGAATCGAATTCAAGGCTAATGAAATAAAAAGGATTGCTTATGTTGCAGCTATCAAAGAATAGGCTAAGGCTCAATGGGGCTGAATAGGATTAATATTTCAAGGTAGGTAAAACGAGGGATAAAGATTAGGTTCATTCAAAGAAATGCCTAAATCATCTCCTACAATTTACATCCTACATTTCGCTTTATAAACACACTGTGCAAGTTCTAGACATTCCACAATAGCACGTAATACTCAAAACCTTACACTCATGGCACATGCTCAATTCACATTCGCCAGACTTACTCAAACCTAATCACAAGAATTTAAAATTAAGCTTCAATCATATCAAGTCAAATTCAAGAGCCTAAGTGTCTCAAACAAAGTTATACAGTTGCATGCTTTAACACTAAACATACTTGCATCTTACAACCATTTATAGCACATAACAAGAATATCAAGCAACAATTAGCTATGGTTCAAAACCCAAGACCTATGGACTAATTTTCTCAAGACGGCCGTCATCCATCCATCGTCGGAAAAAGTCTCTAACTACGACTTAAACATTATATAAAGACAAATGAAAAAAATTTTTTTTTTTTTATTCTTCGGTTCAAAGACCCCCATCTGAAAACCGAAAAGAAAACTAATTCAGTGATGAATTCATGCTTGACTCACAAAAATTTTTCAAATTTCTCCAAATTTTTTCACACAAGCATTACATTCACCCACAATTTGTTAAGCACAAAAATTGAAATTTCCTCACCCCACTTAAATCATGCTATATCCTCATAGATCAACTTAATATTTAAAAAGGGTGAGAAAGTACTCCCCGAGGCCTTTAGGCCTAGCGAACCACAGGTTTCCTTCCACTTTACGCGTGGGTGTTCGACCTCACACTTTTCTCTTCCATGCTTGTTAGCTTCCTCCTCCAAGGGTACTGCATTTCCCCTTCATCTCGTGCACCTTTCCACCAAAACAACAAAAAATGAAAATACTAAAAACGCAAAATGTAAGAAATTAAAATGGTACCTATGGTGTTCCTTTGCTGCCTTCCTGCTAAATGCCTAGTTTTACGCCGCGGCACGACGCATCATGTTTCACCGCTTTTTCCTCCGCCTTGAGGATATGAATCTCACCCCTAATTTCTTCTAATTTTCTTTATGCTCCCTGGGGTGGTGGTCAAAAATTATAAGGACCAAGCAATAGATGTCGCCTTTGACGTTTATTGGTCCTCCCATAAGTGAAGTCATTTTTTCTATTAGAATCAAATTTCAAAAATATATGGGCCTTGGTCCCCTTCCCGACATTTCTCTCTGAAGCTTCCTAAGACTCTATTTCTATATCAACCAAACTTAAGGTAGAAAAGTGCTTCGAGTAAGGTCCAATGCATCTTGGTTCCAACCGCAATGCAATTGACCCCCTTACTTGTATACCTCTTCTCCGCATCAACATCTATCTCTCTAGCAGTGTCAAAATGTATCATTCTTCCCTCCCCGAACGGCTTCCTACAAGTATGAGCTCATCATGGGACACTCAAGAGGTTCTAAATGCTCCGCTTCATCTCGAAAATTCACCCTTTCTTCCTCTTGTAGTTCCTCTTGAATATCGCCTACAATCGTTACTTCCGCAATTTGTCACAAGCCAGCCTCGCAATCATCTCCGTGAATTTAAAGCTCATCCTTTTAGAACCCCGCATTCTCCTCTTCCCCGAACTATCAATGCTGCCATTGCCTCCTTCATTGCTTCTCTGCCTGATTGCTCAACGAGTTGTTTCAGCATGTCTTCTAATCTGCCTTGGCGTCCCAAATCTCATTTTCATCCTTCCTAATTCATCAAAAACAACAGTATGACTGTGAAGTAGGCTCTGGGGAAGGGGAGTATGCACTTGGACAGCCATCCCAATGGCCATCTTGATCACATATTGCATGTGTGTGTTACCGTGCCGCCACCAAAGGGTGTCCTCCGAAATTCGAAAAGGTTCAAGCCAAAGTATGAGTATCTGGCTATTTAAACCTTTTGTGTTCCACGATGTCATGTCAAGAAGGGTATTCCGAAACAAACAAAAATATTCTTAAAAAATGAAATAAAATTAAAACACGTTGTCAACGCTTGTATAGAATTAACCAACACTTCTAGGAAAATTTTTACCAATTGTCGGGCCCCGCAATCTGGCCAATAAACTTGATGAGCCCGCAAGTGTAATGGGTTGTACAAGTAATATAGTGGCCTCTTTTAAGAACCTAATGTCGAACCCATAGGGACTGGACTACAGGTAAAACCTTCTCGAGTGTTAATTTACTATAACTCTAATAATGAAGGACAACAAGGTAAAAGAAAAGTTTTTATATTTTGGAAACTATTTTATGCTAAAGTAGAATATTTATACAATTGAGTCCGAACTATGAATGAGCATGCGAGGCTAAAACGAACATGAAAGGGAATTAATTATCGATATACATGATTTATCTTTCTCCGGTTGCTAGTCGGAACTTATGCCTATGGATTAAAAACTCTCGTATTTAACCCAACTTAAGAATCATGAACCTTCCACCTACATTTCGTGATAAGAAGAAATTCATGTTCTAGCCATACAAAACCGATTCCACACTTGACTAATACGACTTTCTGTGTATATTTCTATCCCCAAGGTAAATCAATTTCAATTTTCCCAAACTAAGAAAAGATCATATCCTACACTCACAACTTTCCGCCGTCTCTCTTGGGTGAAACCGACTTTTGGATTTACATTAACATTGGCCGATATTAATGTAGTAAGAACAAGAATTAAATAGAACAACCATAGAAGAAAAAATGAAACAACCAAATAATCAACAATTACATTTCAATACAATAGTTCATAACCTCAAAGAAGAAAGGGATTTAGCCACTGATTTGTGGATTGAACATCGTGTTAAATGAATGTAAATCATGCAAACAATTGAAAGAAAGAAGAAAGGGATAGAGAAAACCCTAAGAATTTTCGTCCTCTCAATTGCTCAGAATCACGTTTCGCTTCCACCAAGTCAATATGTAAAATAAACCTAAGTGTGCTATTTATAATAGTAGAAATTTGTCCCTTTAATAAGAAACGTGTCACGGAAAAAGACATGAGCATTGCCTCCGTGACACGCCCAAACGTGGAGGCCCTCTGTGCACCTCCGGCACCAGCTCCACACTCCCCGCCGCGTTGGCAGCGTGGCACGCTGTCAGGGTAGCGCTGCACAAGCTTGGTCGCAGCCACCCCTGTTCGTGGCACATTGCCAACGTTCAAGTGGGTTGTCTTGGCGCCTCGGCCGCCGTGGCACGTTGTCAACGCAATGCAGTGGGCTGTTTTGGGCCTCCTCCTTACCGACGTTTGCGTGCTTCTATTCCGTCTCCAAGCCTCTACTTCACCAACTCATGAATTAGCTCCTCAAAAGTCATCAAAAACCTACAAAACAAAGGCTAATCATGTTGGTTAGCACATATCTTCATTTTTATATAAAATCACATGAAAATGTATCAAATAGCTTAGACAACACGACTAATTTACGTTAAAGCATATCACTAGACCTATATTATTTTCCGGTGATCAAGAGCACATTCAAGAGAGCTGTGACTCCTGTGATGGTCACTATGAGTTTTTGGTTATGTCTTTTGGACTAACGCACTGCTCCTACAACTTTTACGGACTTGATGAATGGGGTGTTCAAGCCTTCATATTTGGATATGTTCATGATTATCTTCTTGATAAATGATATCCCTGGCTATACTCTCGTAGTGAGGAGGAGCATACCGCTATTTGAGGATTATGTTACGTACTCTCAAGAATCGTCGCCTATTTGCTAAATTCAAGAGCGTGAGTTTACCGAAAATCAAGAAATTGTTGGGTCATGTAGTGTCTAGCGAGGGTGTGCAATTAGACTCTCAAAAGATAGAGACAACGAAGAACTGCCTGTGACTTGTCACCCCACTAATATTAGGAGCTTCTTGTGTTTAGCTATTGTAGGAGGTTCATAGAGGATTTTCGTCAATTGCAGCACAATTGACTAAGTTGACCTAAGAAGGTCATGTTTTAGTAGCCCGATGTTTGTGAGAAGAGGTTTCAAGAGTGAAAGATCTAACTCACTTCAACCCCAATATTTAATTCTACTTAAGGGCACACATGGTTTCATTGTGTATTGTGATACTTCTAGAATTTGTCCCGTTGTCTATTGATGTAGCATGGTAAGGTCATTGCATATGCCTCTAGATAGCTTAAGAGTCATGAAAAGAACTCCCCGATTCTTGACCCAGAGCTTACACTCGTTGTGTTTGCCTTAAAGATTTGGAGGCACTATTCGTATGGGAAGGTAAATAGATATGTTCACTTGATCACAAGAGCCTATAATAAGTTATATAGAAGGACTTAACTTATGCAAAGAAGATGGGTAGAGTTTTCTCAAAGACTATGACATGAGTGTCCTTTATCATCTATTCAAGGAAAATGTAAAGGGTGGACTCTCTTAGTAGGTTGTCCGGAGAGTTATCCTATGTCGAGAATGGGAGGAAAGAGTTGATGAAGGATGTCATAGGTTTGTTTCTTTAGGAGTTCTCCTTAAAGATTCATCGAATGGTGGTGTTATTGTTTATACTGGGTCGTAATCTTCATTAGTGATGGAATTTAAAGTAAGGCAATATGAGGATCCTAATCCTAGTGAAGTTAAAGGAAGTAGTCCACTAGAAAGTGGAGGATTTTTCCCAAGAAGGAGATGGTGTACTCCGATATCAAGGTTGATCGTGTGTTCCTATTTATGGATGACTTGATCTAGCGTATGCCGCAAGGCTCGTGGCTCTTGGCACTGTTCCTTCTAAGTGCCACTCAAGATGTTACCATGATCTATGGTAAGTCTATTGGTGGAATGGCATGAAAAAGAACATCGTGAAATTTGTGGCTAAGTGTCCAAAGTACCAACATGTAAAGGTTGACCATCAAATACCCGGAGGTAAGTGCTTCATGACATCTATTATTCCTACGTTGAAATGGAAAGATATCAATATGGACTTCATTGTAGAGTTTCCTCATACGCACCGATAGTGTGACTTTATTTAGGTGATTTTGGATAGGTTGACCAAATCACCATATCTATTAAAATTGCATATTCGGGCCGAGGATTAGGCTAAACTCTTACATTTGAGAGTTATTTTGCCATAAGCAGAGTTCCTTTATCCATTATCTTTAGGGTACTTATTTTAGCTCTTAGTTTTGGAGAATGTGATTCAAAAGGGACTTGGTACTAAGGTGAAGCTTGCACAACTTTTCACCCACAGACAAATGGTTAGGTGGGGTGGACCATTCAGACTCTTGAGGACATGTTTAGAGCATGTGTAATTGATTTCAAAGGTATTTTGTATGATCACTTACCCTTTATTAAGTTTGCCTACACAGCGCTTATCACTCTCCAACATTCGCATGGTTCCATTTGAAGCTTTATGGGCGGAGGTATAGATCACCTATTGGATGGTTCGAAGGGAGAGGCTACGCGATAGGGCCAGATTAATATGAGGCTATGGATAAAGTTCCTATTTATTAGGGAAAAGTTGAAAATATCTCAAAGTCGATGTAAATCATATACGCGTATATTAGAAGAGAGATTGAGTTCAAAGTCGATGATTGGGTAAGCTCAAGGTGTCTCCTATGAAATATGTTATGAGTTTTGGTAAGAAAGGGAATTTTAGTCCCCATGTTAGTCCTTATAGAATTATGATGCGGGCTGGCAAGGTGGCGTGATGAGTTGGAGCTTGATGTTGGGCATATTCTATGCTCATTTGTCATATTTTTACCTATATTTTTCCTTGTTTTGAGTTTATATCCTAATAAAATGCATTAATTTACTATTTTCGAGTGTTTTGTGAGTTAAAAAATGTTTTTAGATGTTTTGAGCAAGAAACCAAGGAAAAATGACTCAAGGTGTGAAGGTAAAGAGTTCATGAAAGTCGCCTAGGGCTATAGTTGGCGTGGCGTGCCAACCGAACTTCGCAGTAATATACACAATGTTGGTGCTATGAGTGTCGTAGGGCACCAGGTTTCAACCTTCATAGGAGAATTTAGTCAATAGCTTGGTGATATGATAGGTGGAAGTTGGCCCGAAGCATCCCAAACTTGGAAAATTTTCCCAACATTCTCGTGCTTTGGATAGAGGCTGTGGCATTCTAATGCTCAAGAATTTGACTAACACCGGTATTTTGAGTATGTAAGCACTGAGGGTCCAAAGTTTAGAAATAAGGCTAACACCTTGGTGCTATGGCTAGCGCAAGCACCTGAGCTAAACTTACGGAGAAAATTAAGCCAAACTTGGGGTTACGAAGGACGCTGAGACACCATACCCATTCCTAGATGGATTTTCTGAGTTTGAAGCTAATTTATTGATGGCAAAAGTTAATTGGCTTGAGTGGCTCATCTATTAATATAACATCTAGGTCATTTGTTAATTAAGACATCATTTATTTAATTCGTAGTAAGGGTTGTAAATGAGTTTGGAGGAGACAAGTACTTGACTCAGGGTTTCTTCTTTTCATCGCTTTATTTTGAATGATGATGATTTATTTGTTTTTCCTCTTGAACATGAGTGGCTAATGCCCATTCTGTGGCTTTGTCCATAGGTATGGTCAAGCCGGAAAGATTGATTATTGCTAGTTTTGACTTTTCATTAAAGGTTGTTTATATTTACTTATTTTAATTGCTTATTCACTAGATTGATCACCATGTGAATAAATATGTTGGCTTTTGGTTAAATCCCTGAGAGGGAACCGAAAGGAATTAAAGTAAATTTAAATAGGAATTTTTCAAAGATCCTTCGCCCATTCGTTTGAGGTTAGAAATTATTGATAAGGATAGGATATAGCCTTCAACACTATTTAGTTGATATACAAGTAGGCATTCCACCATTTCATGTTTCTCCTGCGACCATAGGGATATAGGTGTTAGAGTTCCCGAGATAGTTCTGAATGCTCGAGAGTGGCAATAAATGGGACAAGAATTTCTCCACTAGCAACCTTAGGAAGCATTAAGCTAGCATAATCATGTCTTGATAACTCAACCTCAAATGAAAGTGCCATTTTCCTAGATTTTCATCATCATTTGGAAGTACAAATGCTTGCAATAGCTTGAGTTTATTAGTTCATTTTTATTTCAAGTTTAGTAGTTTAATTCTTCAAACCATTCCCCATTTATATCTTTTTTTTGTTAGAGAAGCGAAATAAAGATTTAACTTAAGCAATTAATCTGGAAAGTCTCTGAGGAATTGATAATTGGGACTTCACTATTGTATATTACTTAACAACCACGGCGCTGAGCGTGCCTTACATATTATGTTTCATGCTTTGTGTTGATAATTTGAGAGAGGAACATCACCAAAAGTAAGGGACATAAAGATAGTTCTAAGTCGGTGCACCATATGTGGAATGTTTCATACTTAATATGTTGGCCTTGTTTTGAAAAAGAAAAAACCGAGTCTCGTTATAGAAGTCAGGTAGTCTGAATATGAAAACCTACATGCTTGATAAGGAATTAATGAGCATTTAACCACTTTAATCATATGTTCTATGCTAGTTGTTTGAGTGTGAATTCGATAGAGGTGGAGCATATGCTTAAAGAAAATATGAGTTTGATGAAGTTGAAGATTTTTTGAGGATGACCAATGGTTTAAGTGTGGGGTGGTGATGTTGGTAATATTCTTATGCCTATTAGCCATGTTTTTTACCCATATTTTACCTTGTTTTGAGTTCATAATCCTTATGAAATGCATATATTCTTGTTTTCATGTGTCTTTTTGAGATAAAAATGATTTTAGATGTTTTGAGCAGATAATAAGGGAAAATGACCCAAAAATGACTCCAAGGTGTGATGAAAGAAGTGTTCACAAATGGTCCGGGCTATAGCCGGGCGTGGGCGTGCAACCCCTAAAGTTTAGGGAAATCTGGCAAAAGGTGCTATTGGTGGCATGGGGCACCAAGTATGAACTTCAGAGGAGAATTTTATCAACACCTTGGCAGATAAAAGGCGTGGATAGCCCAAAGCATCCCAGACTTAGGAAAATTTTCCAACATTCTAGTGCTTTAGATGGAGTGGGGCACCGGGAGGGCTCTAATTCTTAGAAATTTGACTTACACTCTTGTGCTTTGATTTGTGTGAGGCGCTCGGAGGCTCCAAAAGTGTAGAAATTCTGGGCTAACACCTTGGTTCTATGGTCCGCCGTCTCCCGAGCAAAACTTGAGTGGAAAATTGAGCCAAACTTAGGGCTATGGAGGGTGCGGTGTTCCAAACCTATTCTAGGATGGATTTTGCTGATTTTGAAGCTAATTTCTTGAGCGAAAAAGCATCATTTAAGGTTTCACCTCTAAATATAAAATCTAGGTCATTTGTTAGTAAGGTGACATCATTTCTGTTTATCGTGAAAGGGCTGTAACACAACTTTGGTGGAGAGATAAGTTCTTAACTTAGGTTTCTTTTCTATCGCTTTACTCCGAATGACAATAATATCTTTGTTTTTCCGTTTGAACATGAGTAGCTAACACCCATTCTAGAGTTTTGGCCATAGATATGGTTAAAGCTAGAAAGATTGATTATTGCTTGTTTTGAATTCTTATTAAAGGTTGTTTATATTTACTTATTTTAATTGTTTATTCACTAGACTGATCACCATGTGAATAAATCTATTAGCTTTTGGCCGAGTCTGAGAGGGAACTAAAGGAATTAAAGTAAATGTAAAATAGGAATTTTTCAAAGATCCTTTGGCCCATTAGTTGGAGGTTAGAAGTTGTCGATTAGGATAGGGATATACCTCTTCAACTTTGTTTAGTTGATATACAAGTATGCATAGTCATCATTTCGTGTTTCTCTTGTGACCATAGGGACTAGGCATTAGGGTTCATGAGTTAGTTCTTGGATGCTTGGAAGAGGTAAGAAATGGGATAGTAACTTGCAACTAGCAACCTTAGTAAGAATTAATCTAGCGACCGCATTTATAACTCAACCTGAAGTGAAAGTGTCATTTCATTATATTTGAATCATCATTTGAAGTACAAACAACTTTGCAACAGCTCGAGTTTATTAGTTCATTTTCATTTCAAGTTTAGTATTTTAATTCTTCAAACCGTTCCCCATTCATATATATTTTTGTTAGAGAATAATTTAAGAGTTAATCTTAAATAAGTAATCTAACAAGTCTCCGAGGAATCGATAATCGAGACTTCCAAGCAATCCTATATTATTTGACGACCATGTGAGCTTGCATACACTTAGAGCTACCAGTAGAGTTAACTTTGGTGCATCCAATTTCATTTGTCGATTGAAAAGTAATAGTGAACCAACTTTAGTTATTCCGTAAAAGCATTCGGGTGAAGATGACTTACCTATGAGGAGGTTCACAGTTGAGATCCTTGGATCAAAGAAAGTTGAAAAGCCGAGGAACGAGGTACAGCTTTGGTGAAGGTTTTATGGAGAAATCGCCTTGCCAAGGGGCTACGTGGGAAGTCAAGCATATGATGAAGTAGACTCGCATCTTTCCCCTTCCAAATTTCGGCCCAAAGATAAGGCATCGCTTCCTCCTTAGTACTCTATTTATTTTTAAGTCAATATCATGTCTCTGCTTTCTTTTCATATTATAGCATGCACGTATGTTTAATGATTCAATATTATTTATCTTAGTCTCAGTAAGTCATTCACATTTTTTCGCTTATAGCTTAATTCTCGGGATTGCTCTTTCCCTATATTTATAGCTTAGTTAATCTCCATTCTAGGATGAATGTTCAAAAGGGGGAGATAATATAACACCCCATAGTTTCCTAGACTAGACTCTGAATTTGGAATTTGATCAAGAAAAATTCCTGTGGGCCCACAAAATGACTCATGGTACGAGTCATGGGGTGATGGACAGCATCGTAAGATCGGGCCATGGTAAGCTTTTGGATTTTCATTTCTAGACCACGAGCCCACACCACGAGTCGTAATGATAGTTGGTATGACTCATGGTCATGAGTCATAGGTTGTATCTACGAGTAAGGGCCCGATGACTGGCGAGTCACAAGATTTATCAGGGTCCTTGCAATGAGTCGTGGTAAGGAGTTGTGACATCTATCTGAGTGGAAGGACTTAGTAGCATTGATTTATGGTATGACTCATTATAGGTAATAACTAGTTGTGGTGAGTGCCTGTTCTATGAGCATCGTGAGAAGTGGAAAGTTAAACTCGAGTAACGGATGGAACTACGAGTCGTGGTATCGAACGTATGACTCATGGTATGAGCGTGGCGACCGATACCGGGTTTTAAAATACATTTTTAGTGGTATTTTTCAACTTTCTAATCTTCTAACCCATAAGTGACATCAGTTTGGTCTTTTAAAGAGTGTATTAAGGGGCTTAACCTACATTAAGTCCTTATTCTTACTAAACAACCGTAGATTGAACATCCTCTCAAATCAAGCAAGGGTTCATCATCCCATTCATCTCAATTTCTCTTGGGTTTTCAAGGAAAGTCAAATGAGCAATTTACCTGTGTTTGTAGAGTTATGAATGGAGGAAATCTTTCCACCCTCATTCCCTTTACAAGCTAAATTCCATGATCTCTACTTCAAGTTCTAAATCAGAAATTCCGTTGTTTAACCCAATTTCATGCAATTATCCAAGATGTCTCCATGGGTCCAATTCTCTTCTATTCCATTTGATCAAATACGGTTAGTGGGGCGCATTTAACTCTCAAATTTCTCATGAATTGATAATTTTCAAGCTTATGATGATTTTTTCCTATAATAAATGATTTATGAATTTCAAGCTTATGAGCTCATTATTTCAAGTATGATGAGTTGTCAAAGTATGAATGAATGCTTGGCAAATTCTTATACTTATGATTCCATGATTTTTAGTTATGAAGTATTATTCAAGTATGTATGATTTCATCATTTGCAAGGCCATGGGGCAAGCATGTTTCACCATGATTTTTGAGCCATAACTTGGCAAGATCAGTTTTCGTAGAAGTTTGGAGTCAAGACTCCTAAGAAACAAATCTAAGATATGTTCAGAAAGTGATTATGAGAAAAACGCATGTTTTTGAAGTAGTAATCTAGCACCGAGTAGGCTAGGGATTCGAGGACGCATGTCTCATAACTACGTGCCACCATAGATATATATTCATATTCGTGACCTCTCAAGAGAGTGTTTCCCCATTCGATGGCACACTGTGATATCACACCTTCATCGTTCTTTTCCCTAGAAAGGCTTAGGATGCCTCTGCCACTTGAGCGAGATAGTTGGGGCACTTACAAGCTCTATCATAATGGTGCTCGCTATAATGAAGCCTCCCATTGTTCCTCATATTTTAAGTTACTCATGTTCATGTCTTATGGTATTATGTTTTATAGCATATTTTATCCATTGAGAAGTTTATGAGTTTTCACTTATGATATCAAGTATGGTACACTCTATGATTTCTATTTCTCTAAACCTTGGGCCATTATATTGATAACGCTCAAACCGTACTCCTACCAAAGTATGAAGTGACATTGTCAATAAAGAACCTAACTAGAGGTTGGGGTTGATCCCATAGAGAATACGGAAGGATGGAAGAACGCTTAGTATTTAAGCTTTTAAGTCAATTATATCCTAAAAGGGGAATTTGTAAAATGAATAAATATTAATGTGGAGAAATTGAATGTTGATTCCAAATTACTAACAACTAGGTAAGTATTCCCCATGGATCCATAACTATTTCGGGTTTTACACTATCGATCTATCCCAGTACTTTACTTGTAGAACTATAACTAGGTTCATCCAAACGATTAGTTCATCCCTATGGAATGACTATACCGAATCACCGGTCAGTCTCATGAGTGATTTCAATTAACCATTATCAATTTGTCTTAAATTTAACTATCCCTGTGATTCACAACTCAAGTTAATACAATGATCATAAAATCAAGGATTTGTTGGAATCATTTTCCTAATCTCTACCTTCTCAGGGGCTCAATCAAGTAAATAACTCGTCAAGTCCTAACATTGCGCACTCAAGAAACGTTTAAGTATAAAGAGAATACAATACAAGCATTTAGTATTGGTTTAGAATAACTTTGTACAAACCCTAGTTCATTAATTCACCATGGTTCCTACAACTTAGTTGTGGTAGTCTTAGCCTATCATGTTTATAAGTTAATTAATTGCATTCATAGAAAAAAAACATAAATTAATACTTACAACGATGCTAGAAAGAAACTCAAGCAACAATTCGGAATAACAATTCAACAATTCGTATCTCAATGTAAAACTAACTTCTCACAATGTACCTCCAAATCCTTTCTAAAACTCCAGAACATCCAACTGGGCTATTACATATAAATAAAAGGGTATTTATAGTAGTAGATTTATGCTTTTCTTATTCCTTGACGAATTTGGTTTAGACTTTGTATCTCCTTTTCCTAGTTGAAGTGGGAGATCAATTTTGGACGTTGAACACCCTTGCCGCGTCGCCTATGCCAACGCGCCGAAGTGGTTCCTCTTCACATGCCCCATTGCGCTGGGAGAAGACTGCTCGCGCATGCCATCGCGCATGGGACAGGGCCGCATCACGCATGCCAACGTGCATGGAGAAGGCCCGCATTGCGCCTGCCATCATGCAGAAATATTGGTGCCTCGCGCCTGGCCATGCATCAATCCTGTTGCTGCTTCGCGCGACTAGTTGAGCCGAGGTGGTGGCGCCTCGCGCTGCTGGTCGCGCGGGCATGGCAGTGCATAACATATTTTTTTTCTTTCTCTTTATTCTTTCTTAGTGCATTCCTTCTTCTTGAACTTCATTCCAAACATCTCAAACACACTCAATCCATCACTTTTAGCCCTGAAAATATCTAATCACATGCATTAGCAATTTTCACAAATATATAACATAAACACATGAAAACCACACATAATTTGTTCTCAAAACATAGTCAAATATGGGCAAAATATGTCTATGAAGTGCGTAAGTACGCCCTTCATCAACACCCACACTTAAACTATTGTTCATCCTCGAACAATCTACTACTTTCCTTTTCACATTTAGCACAAAATACATCCTACGAACAGGTCTACTTACACTTAGGATCATGAGACAAATCAATGAAGCTCAAACAATTCATTCTCATGCATATAGGATTAACATTAAAATGTCAAAGTTCAAATTCACTCAGCTTTTGAAAACTAACTCATCAAGACATATTTTGGGCCAATATGAATCATATGTAATTTTAGCAATCAAGATTTACCAAAGTCTTACCATTGTGCCTGTTACAATTTGGAGAGATGCCCTTTCACACACAAGATGCAGAATAATATTAACTTGGGCATAAATATAATAAAATACACTCACTCTCCCAAAGAACTCAACATACATGCAAAAGAAGACCCATAGGCTTGCTCTTAGTGTAGTATTTCGCTAATAAAGAATTTTGAATCAAGGATCAATTAGGACTTGAATTTGGTTGTAATGCAGGCTAAGGGATGGGTAGGAACTATTTGGCCAAGATAGTGACTAATCTCCCTAAGCACTTTAATACTTCACAACACTTTTATTTTTAAGCACATTCCTTAGTTTCCCAATTTTCTCCTTATACCTCCTTTTATTTTTCAATTCTTCAACTTAGGTGACTAGTAGGAATTTTTTCTTTAAACATTGATCTCATTCACACTTTCTTTTTCATCATTTTTTTTCAAAGCTCTTTTTTCTTTTTGTTTTCCCACTAACATCACCCTCCTTGTTTAGCAATTTTCACCCTTTTCTTTTCTTCTAATTCACCACACTTTTTAGATTTTTCCTTCACTTCTCATTTTATGCTCCTTTCATAAAAAAAATTCATTAAAGTGCTCTAGGAATCATTTGGATCCAATACAAATCAATAGAATAAAAACGGATTAAGCTTGTAATATGGCTATCAAAAAAATAGGCTAAGCCTCAAACAAAGCTAACTAGGATAATTATAATCAAGGTTGGTAAAATAGGATAAAAATAAGGCTACCAAAGAAAGGCCTTCCTAAATCCACCATTCTTATTTCGCTTTGCACACACACCGGACAAGTTCTAGACATCAATTCACAAGCATGGAGTATATCAAAAAAAAATTCACACATCGGCACAAAATGGTTTAATAATGGTAATCAAGATCACATAAACACATATATCCATATTTCATGCATAACATAATTAAGCCCAAATTTTTCAAGCACAAGAGTCAAGTCCCAAAAGACTAAGTATTTCTACCTTTTTCATGTATTTTTGAGTGAATTTTATAAAGTCTCAATGATACCTAAAGTGAAGCACCTAGCATTCATAAGGTCCAAGTTCTTTTTCTTCCTAATGACTAATTTACCCTTGAGACGGTTGTCATCCATCCATCATTGGGCAAAGTCATGACTCGATGACTAAAAATAAAGAAAAAAAATCTAGACTCTCTAATCAGTTCCAAGGGACTATCCATCGGAAAAGTACCAAAAATAAAAACCGAAGGAACCCAAAATAAAATAAAACTAAAAAATATTACAAACCAACAAGCATGCATGATAAATCAAAAATCCTAAAAAAAACTAGGCCTACCATGTGCAAATTTAGCAATTAAGGCATGCATGGTAATATGAAGTTCACTTCTCCCACCCCACACTTAATTAGTCACACTGTCCCC
>JACEIK010010540.1:30818-41863 GCA_018107945.1 Datura stramonium
GTTTTACCCCGTAGTCCAGTCCTTTTGGGTTCGACATTCCGGTTCTTAAAAAGAGCCACTATATTACTTGTACAACCCGTACACTTGCGGGCTCATCATTGTGTGCATGAAGATTTCTTTTGGGAGAGTGAGTGTGATAATCACTTTTTATAATCCCTTGTGTGTATGCATTGATTTCATGATAAAGAATATATATTTTCTCTTCTGTGAGTGGCATCATCTCTTTTAAGGACACAATTGCATTAAGGGTAAATGTATGCATAGGACATGAGAAGTGAAAGCTCTAAGACAAGCTTTGAATGTGCAATGATTATGAATTGAGATGCTATATATACTTCATGGATAAGCTATGCCCTGCTTTGCAAAATGAAAGCCTTTGTGAATCAATGTTTTGAATGGTGGTGTCCTCTTGAAAATTTTCCATTTTTCTTGTTTTGGGGGGAATTTTCTTCTCTTTATTAGTGAGTTGGTGAGAACTTTTGGGTTTTCATGAATCGAGTGGTCATTGATATATAAACTCGTAGGGAGTGGCATATTTTTCAACTGATAAGAACTGCATTGCTTGATGATAAGCAATGGTTCAAGTTTGGGGGTTTGATAAGTTGGTAATTTACCAGCTCATTAGGCTCTTAAGCATGAGCTTTAGCTTAGTTTTCAAGTCATTTATATGAATTTTATGCCCTTTTTTCCTTTTTATGTGGAGATATCTGATTTGAAGAAAAGAGCAAGAAATGAAGTAAAAAGAAGGGAATCAGGTGAAAACCGGTGTTTCACCGGTGAAGACCGACGAAACACTGGCCAAACGCAGAGGATCACTACCTTGGGGAATTATAGCAACTGGCGGTCGCGGACATCAATTGGCGACTCGCCAATTAACTCGTCTACTGACACCCGAACTTGTTGGATCAATAAGATAGAAATCGGTGAAGCACAGGTGGAAGTCGGCCAGATGCCGAAGAAACCTCCGAAGGACACTGAAAATCACTAAAGGAGAAATCAATGATAGCTGAAGGTTCGCAGAATGTTACCGGTGAACCACCAGTACTTTCGCAAGTGCCAGAATGCCTGAGTAGGAGCAAATGTGTTCAATACTGAAAAAGAGGGGATTGGGTACCCTACTTTTAGATATATTCTAGAAAGAAGTACTCGGTGTCTATCATATTTTAACTTTTAGCTTTTTGGAACATTCTCTTTGTAGAGGAAGAAAGTAGAATTCTATTGGTGGAAATTGTAAAAGATTGTTTTTCTTTTTCTTCTTCCTCTATAGTAAGGTACCACCATTGTTGAAGACTTATTGCTGAATTTGATTTTGCTACTCTTATTATTGAAATCAATGAGTTTATTGTTAAATATTCTCTTTAGTTTCTTAACCATAAGTAGTTAAATCCTTAACTAGAGGTGTGGTGATGAGTGCTTAATTAGATTGGGTATTGCTAGATTCATCTTAATATTATTTAATTAGTGTAAATCTGTTAAGATCTCTCCAATCTATAATTGAAGATCCATAGTTGCATATGTGGGTCTACTTCTCTTCCTTGATTTCTGCTTGAAAGAGGAGAATTGAGTATTGTGAGAGAATTTAATGGTGGAAATGGATGTGATGTTTTGGAGTTGGGCTAGACATAGCCAAACCCATATTCTCATTCCTAATTAATAGCTAATAGCTAGAGATTAATGCATATATTAATCCAAACTTGATTGGGTTGATTTAATTGTGTCTATTGGTTCGAAAGAACTCTAACAAGAGGCATTTATGAGGTTGAAAAACATAGAATGCCACCTGCCAAGGTTATTTACACAATTTGAACTAATGAGATGATATAACATAGCCGTGTTTAATTAGCACATCATCTACACCACACCTCTAGTCCTTCTTATTATTGTCGACAACTTTGGTTAATTTGCCATTCTATTTAGCCGAGTTAGAATCTATACCATTTTGTTAACATTAAGTCTCCCCCAAAATATATTTTTGCTTTGTTACTTTTGAGTGGTGCGAACTAATTTCAAATTTTCAAATAACACTTGTGCATATTATTTGTTTGTCTCTATAGGATTCGACCCCGACATCCGTCGGGATATTTATTTTGATACAATGACCGTTTATGCTCCCTCATAACGAAGAGTGTATTATGGACGTTATCAAATGACATGAAGAAGGATATCGCAAAATTTGTGACTAATTGCTCTAATTGCCAAAAGGTGAAGGTTGAACACCAGAGACCTAGAGGTATGACTCAAGACATTAGCATCCCTACTTGGAAGTGGAAAGAGATCAACATGGATTTTGTTACAAGTTTACCTCGTATGCGCCAACAGCATGAATTGATTTGGGTGGTTGTAGACCGGATGAATAAGTCAGTACATTTCGTACTAGTTAAGACCACAAATTCAGCAGAGGATTATGCTAGACTATATATCCGGAAGTTAGTCAGATTGCATGGAGTCCCCTTGACCATTATTTTCAGATAGGAATACTCAGTTCACCTCACACTTCTGGAAGTCATTTCAGAAGGGACTTGGTACCCAAGTTAAACTTAGTACAACTTTCCATCTACAGACAGATGGCCAGACTGAGCGAACCATTTGGACTCTAGAGGATATATTGAGGGCTTGCATGATCAATTTCAAGAGCAGTTGGGATTATCACCTATCCCTCATTTTGTTTGCATATAACAACAACTACCACTCTAGTATTCAGATGGACCAGTTTGAGGCATTATATGGTAGGAGGTGTAGGTCTTCTATAGGGTAGTTTGAAGTTGGTGAAGTTGCCTTGATAGGGCCTGATTCAGTACATGAGGCCATGCAGAAGGTTCAGCTTATCAGGAAACGGCTGAAAACAGATCAAAGTTGTTAGAAATCGTATGCAGATGTGAGGAAAAAAGAGATGGATTTTGCTATAGATGATTGGGTATACCTGAAAATTTCACCTGTGAAAGGGGTGATGAGGTTTGGGAAGAAAGGAAAGCTCAGTCCCTGCTATATTGGTCCTTACAGAATCTTGAGGCGTATTGACAATGTGGCCTATGAGTTGGATTTGCCTCGGAGTCAGCATTGGTGCATCCAGTCTTCCATGTGTCTCTATTAAAGAAATACATCGGCGATCCGGCCTTAATTGTATTCTTAGAGAGTTTTCGTGTAAAGGATAGTCTCTCTTATGAAGAGGTTCCAATTCAAATTCTGGATCATCAGGTTTGGAAGTTGAGGAACAAAGAGGTAACTTCAGTAAAAGTTTTACCAAGAAATCAACTAGTTGAGGGAGGTACATAGGAAGCTGATGTAGATATGATGGCTAGATATCCTCAACTCTTCCCCTTCCATCTCAGCTTCAGCATCAGGTACTCTTTTCCTCCTGAGTACTCCATTCAGGTTCCTGTCAATTTCAATCTCATCACTCTTATTCATTTCTTAGTATGCATCCATGTCACATGAATTAAGTTTGGTATGTGTATCTCAGTTCAGAGTCGGTCACTCCCTCAGTATTCAGTTTATAGTCTTCAGTTCAAGGAATTGCAGCTCAATCCCTATCTTTCCATCTTATTTAGTCTCCATTCGAGGATGAATATTCCCAAGGGGGGATATTGTAACACACCAAAAGTTCCTAAGACCAAACCCAGGACTTGGAATGAAAACCAAAGAAATTTCCTTAGAACGACTCGTCAGACAAGCCGTTGTTAGAAGCAACGACCATTAGTATAGTCATTGTTGTCAGCAGATCTTTCTTCCTCCAGACTTAACGAGACATAAGACAACTCATTGAATGAAGTAACGAGTCATAATGTTTCCTGTTCTAACAAAGTCCAGAAACAAACAAGCCAGATGATGAGTCATTGGAAGAAGTAACGACTCGTCCTAACTAATCATTAGATAAAATTCAGAAACTTTTCACGATTACTCCGATGACAATGGGTGAAATAAACAACCTATTGTATCTTCTAATGGGTCGTCCTGTCCGCCCATTGGGAGAGACCCAGAAACTGGAATTTCAGACCCAGAACCAACGATTAGTCCCAATGTCTCATTATGTGACCCATTATATTTGGATGGATAGTTTTTCAGACTACTTTTCAAGGATATGTTTGTAACTTTCTGCTATTCTAATTCCTAAACTACGTTATTTTGAAAATGTTTTTAGAGGATTTAGAAGCATTAAATGGTTCTCCTCCCTCATGCTCCACTTAGACCTTCAAAACATCATTCGTAGAATTCAGAGCTTCTCTCTCAAGCAAGAACTGGGGCTCCTACTTCTTCTCAGAATTTCAAGATTCTTCTCCGGGATTTCTTCTACATGTATGTGGGGATTTAGCAAAGGTATTCCTTTCACCCTTGTGCCCCAAAGTTTTTCAGAAAATCTCATTATTTTTAGCCCTGTAGAAATCAGGAGTTAGGGTTTCCATATAGTTATAATTTCCTTTAATTTTCAATGATTATCTCAGTGTCCCGGAGTAGTTCTACGTGAAATCCATGTTTTCTACTTCAACCTTACATATTTGTTCCAGCCCTAGTGTTAGCATGATATTTTTGGGTTGAACCTTGCATGATTTAAAATATGGTTTAAATTGTTATCTTTACATTTGGTTATTATCTGAGTATAATTTTCATCACATATGCTTTAATTAAAGTTAACATTTTCAGATTCTGACTATACTTAGTATTTTCCAAAAAGGTTAGTTTATCAACTTATCGCTTATCAATCTATCAGTACTTTTCAGTAAATTCAGTTGTCAGGTCCTTTAGGCTCTCGGAACACTTTCAGATAAGTAGTTTCGAGTTAGTCTTAGAACATTGTTTCGAGCTAATCAATTCAGTTAGGTATATTTAGAAATTCAGTTGGGAGAAGTACTTAGCACTGAGTGGACCAAGTTTCCAACGCATCTAGATTCCCAGAACTACGTGCCACTGTAGGTCTTTAGCCCGAACACACATTAGTTTAGTGATCACACAGCCATGCCTTTATACCCTGGAAAGGTATATTGGGTCCTATTGATAGGGCGTATACATCTAACTCCACGCCTAGCTCACGTGATATATGTTGGTTAACGGGCACTCCCACAGTACAAAACAGTCTCAGATCTCTGAATATGTTTATGACCCTTAATCAGTTTTTACTAGCTTTATAGTATTTTCATATTTCAGGCTGTTTACAGCATTTATGATTTCAGACAGGGTCATTCCATATAATTTTAGTGGTTTTACTTATACTTACTTATCAGCATGACCATGTTTTGAACTGCATACACATACTTAGTATATTCAAAGTGTTGATGTATACTCCCTATGCTATATCATCTTATGATATAGGCTTAGTTATGTGCTATGAGTTTACAACACTTTTTGACGCTTAAAACTGAGGAAATAAGCATGGACTTAGGTGTGTTTATAAGGATATGAGGCACTTTTACTTTGTTTTTAGGTAAAATAGATGTTTAGTTGAATTGCGCAAAAGATGGAGAAAATTACAGAAAGGTCGCTAAGTACGGACCTCAGTACGAGTCGTACTGAGAGTCGTGGAAAGGTCCAGGACAAAAGTGTTGAGGCAAAGGCAACTTATAGCTCATGGTATGAGTTGTACCATCCTAGTACGAGCCGTACCATAGTAATGTAGAAAACTTCAGAAGATTTGCATAGGCCAAGTCTCTTGGTACGGGTAGCAACCAAGAATCGCGAGATCTACTTAAGACCCACACCAAAGAGCCGTGGAAAAGTTCAGAAAAAGTGAAGACTGGCAAGTCTCAAGCCACGAGGAGTCACGGGTCGCAGAACTGAGGTATGAGTCTTACCAAGCCATTCGTGAAAAAGTTTAGAAGATTTCCAGAAGTCTCATTATCAAACCACGACTAATTGTACTACTCGTAGGTTTATGGTACGAGTCGTACTAGTTCCCAACACTTATCCAGATTCAGCAGATGCCAGCCAACGTACTAGTCAAGGTATGACCCGTACAATCATGTTATGGGTCGTAGGTGAAATCAACGGCAGTTTTAGTAGTTTCCCTGTTTACTTAGAAAAAAGTTCTAAATATTTGTACAAATAATGTTTAGGTTATTTTCAGTCATAACAAGTCTTAGCACCCGAAATACATTGAGAAAAATTATTGTTAACTTTCTATTCAAGTCTTGGAGATTTTCTTGCTTTGATTTCTTCATTGTTCTTGAACCGTTCTTTGTAAATTCTTGCAATAATCAAGTGGGTTTTCTTCCATTCATCTTTTTCCATGACCTAAATGTAGGACCGGATCGAGACACGGGACAAGGAGCCTCGAGAGACCCCAAGTCGATCCATGGATGAACATACATCTAACTCAATCAAATAAACACAAGGATTGACATGATAATCCTAGTGGATGTCTTAAATAAGCATAGCATCAGAAATACACGGATCTGGAGCTGAATACATTCTATTATCTGAAAAGCCTATAAGTCTGATGAGTTGATGGGACAAGACCCCAAATAACTCTATAATACTGAAACTGCAAGTACATCAATATCGATAGCAAATTTTCCTCGGGAGACGAGGACTCACCACTAAGCTGGGTGCTAATTCTGGAACTGGATACTGACGGGGTTGAGTCTGAGTGCCGGGTCCTGTATCATGAAATGATACAACATAGAGTATGTGGTCAGTATGTGGAATGTACCGAGTATGCAAGGTAAGTAAAACCGCTTAAATAAGTAAAATCATTTAAAATATGCATAATGTAAAACATAAACAAAATAAGAATCTGAGAGTAGGGCTTGCATGCTATCTTTTTGAAAACATGATCTCAATATAACACAACATCATAACTGAATTGATTAACCCAAAGCTAAAATCTGATAGTCCTAAATAAAGCTGAACATCGGATCAAACCTACTTTAGAAAATATATAGATATATACAACATGAATGATAAACATGCATAATTGAAATCATGAGGAACAATGGGAGACTCGTCTTTTAACCGACATACCACGATAGAGCTTACGTGGTCCCAACTATAACAGTCAAATGTGTAGAGTCGTCAAAAGCCTTCCAGGGCTAAGGAAGATACCATGATATTGATATCAAGCTCGTGGCTCTATTGGGGCAGGGGATAGCTTACATAGGAGGTCCCAGTATAATCTGATAACACCTATGTTGGTGTGTAGTTCTGAGGCATAGGGTTGACTGACCCATAGCCTACTCGGTGCTAGACACTACTCTCAACAACATGCATATGCTCTCATCATTTTTCAATGAAGCTGACCATCATCAATTGACGAAGCTGAATAATTATGAATACATAAATCTGAATCATACATGAGGAGCCTTGGCTCAAACCATACCACAAGCTAAACATAAATGGGAGTCTTCGCTCCAAAACTATGTTGTAAGCTGAATTTGAAAAATCATAATCATGATTGAACTTATGGGCATTGCCCAATACTTTAATATGCTTGAAAATACATAATTCACTTAAAAACATGATCATAAATATGGGTAACTTGAAAACATACTTTTCATCATAAATATCTCATCATACTAGAACATTAATCATAAATATCAACTTTCATGAACTTCTCATAATTGGGCATTTTAATTTATAAAGCTTGAAACATGGTTTTCATGAAAAATAATGTAAAACTTGCCCATGATTCCTAATTCAATGGTAGAAATACATTTAACTCATACCCATGTAAAGAATTAGAAATTTCATGCATTGGGTTAAAACCCCATAGACTTAACTTAGGGAATTTTCATGATTTTGATAGAAATTGGGCATGGGTGTGAAAGGATTCACCAACTCATAACCCTACATACCTAATTAAAGCTGATTCTTACACTTCATTGATTGCCCAAGAGGAATTTGAGAAGAATTGGAAGGGCTTAAGCTTGATCTCTTCTCTAACTCCCTAACTTTGCATGCATGGGTTTAGAATAGGCTAGAATGGCTTACCTCCACCTTAATACACTCTGAAAAAGGCTTAAAACGACATAGTATAGGACCCTAGATCATAGGAATGACGAGATACCCTTAATAGCTTCGCCGAAAATAACTGCTCATCAGACCCCATGAGGGACCTAATGAGTCGCTTCCACCATCCACGAATCGTCACATCAGTCGTTAGGTACACTGTTGAAATTTCACTTGGAACTCATAACGGGCCATCATACGAGTCGTTACCAGTGACCACGACTCGTGATCACCACTCATTGCTTCCACTGCCTCAACCTCAAATCATTTATTACCTATTGATCATGAGCCACCCAACGAATCGTGGTGTCTGACCACGACTCGTTGGGTCTATCCGTCAGGTGCACTGCCACTCACCTTTCCCCCTTTTAATTTCCTTGGCCACAGTTGACCTGACGAGTCGTGGAGCCTGACTATGACTCTTGTTCATGCCCGTTATTACCCCCTCAACAATTCTTTTTACTCAAGCCAGTACCTCACCACGAGTCACCTCACGACTCGTGATTTTCCCCACGAATCACAGAACAACTCATTTTATGACCTGATGCAGATTTTATAATTTTATCCGTTTTAACTCTCGGATTTGATCTTAGGGTTCTAGGGGTATTACAATATCTCCCCCTTGGAAACATTCGTCCTCGAATGTTAGAAAGCATACATAAAAGCAGAGAAACACAATCATCATATTCAACTACTGATCATTAAAGATGAAAACTGAAAGAATGACTACCTCCGAACTGAACTACCTGGTTGAACTGAATTCACAAACCATACATTCATACTTTGACATAAAAGAAACTTGGGCACATGAACTGAACATGAAAATAGAGTTTTTGGGCAAAAATTGATACCTCAAGCTGGAACTGATCCGGTAGAGAATAAATGTGGGTATCTAGCCATCATGTTTGCTTCGGCTTCCCACGTAGCTCCTTCAACATGCTGATTCTTCCATAAAACTTTGACTGAAGCTACTTCCTTGTTCCTTAGCCTTCAAACTTGAGGATCTAGTATTTCCACCAGATCCTCTTCATAACTAGGGCTGTCTTTCACATCGACACTATCCACCGAGACAACTAGAGCTGGATCACCTAAACACTTCTTTAAGAGCAATACATGGAATACAAGATGCACAGAAGCTAATTCTGAGGGAAACTCCAATTCATATGCCACCTTGTCAACCTATTTCACAATTCGATAGAGGCCAACATAACGAGGGATGAGTTTTCCTTTCTTTCCAAACCGCATCACTCCCTTCATGGGAGACACCTTCAGAAATACCTAATCATCCACTTCGAACTCGAGTTCTCTCCTTCTCACATCAGCATAGGACTGTTGGCGACTTTGCGCTATTTTTAACTTGTCCCATATGAGATGAACATTCTCCATATCCTCATGGACTGAATCTAGTACTATCATCGCAGCTTCACCAACTTGGAACCAACCAATAGGCAATCTACATCTCCGCCCATAGAGAGCCTCAAACGGAGCTATTTAAATATTGGAATGGTAGTTGTTATTGTATGCAAACTCGATAAGAGGCAAATGATCATCCTAAATACCTTTGAAGTCAATCACGCATGCTCTCAACATGTCCTCGAGAGTCTGAATTGTCCGCTCCACTTGACCATCCGTTTACGGGTGAAATGCTATGCTGAGCTTAACCTGAGCACCTAGTCCCTTTTGAAATGACCTCCAAAACTAAGAGGTAAATTGGGTACCTCTGTCTGATATGATGAACAAGGGAACTCCACGTAACCGAACTAGCTCTCGGATGTATAGTTTGGCATAATCTTCCGCCAAATTCATGGTTTTGACCGGTAGAAAATGTGCAACTTTGGTCAACCTGTCTACAACAACCCAAATGGAGTCACATTATTGTCGAGTGTGAGTCAACCCTGTGATGAAGTCCATATTGATTTCTTCACACATCCAAGTAGGAATACTGATATCTTGAAGCACATCTCTCAGTCTCTAATGCTCAACCTTTACTTGATGACAGTTTGGGCACTTAGCTACAAACTCCGCGATGTCATTCTTCATGTCATTCCACCAATAGACTTCCCGTAAGTAACGGTACATCATGGTGGCACCTGGATGGATAGAATACCTAGATCCATGAGCCTCGTGCAACATCCAGTTCCTTAAATCACCAACATCCGAAACACATAGAAGACCCTGGTATCGAAGCACACCATCTCCCCCTTTGGAAAAGACCTCTACTTTCTGATTTTGAACGGCTTCCTTTATCTTTAACAAAATTGGGCCCTCGTCTTGTCTAGATTTTACATCAGTTACCAAGGAAGATTCAAATCCATTTTGAATAATAACACTGCTATCGGTCGAGTCAACCAAACAAACTCCCAACCTTTCAAGTCGATGCACGTCTTTCACCATCTCCTTCTTTCCCTCCTCTACATGGGACACACTTTCCATCGAGAGTCTACTAAGTGCATCTGCTACGTCATTAGCCTTCCCCAGATGATAAAGAACACTTATGCCATAATCCTTAAGTAGCTCCAACCACCTCATTTGCCAAAGATTGAGATCCTTCTGGGTAAACACATATTGTAGACTCTTATGATCCGTAAACACATCCACGTAGACCCCATACAAATAGTGTCTCCATATCTTCAAGGCGAATACCACTATGGCCAATTCAAGATCATGGGTCGGGTAATTCTTCTCATGGACTTTTAGCTGTCTGGAGACATATGCTATAACTTTTCCATGTTGCATCAATACACACCCAAGTCCGATCCTTGAAGCATCACAATACACCACGAACCCATCGGTACCCTCGGGTAGGGTTAACACCAGTGCTGAGGTGAATCGAGTCTTCAACTCTTGGAAGCTCTTCTCACAAGCCTCCGACCATTGAAATTTCACCTTATTTTGGGTCAATTTGGTCAAGGGTGCTGCAATAGATGAGAAACCTTCCACAAATCCTCGATAGTGGCCAGCTAAACCCAAAAAGCTTTGGATATCTGAAGGATTTTCACCGGTCTAGGCCAATTCTTCACCGCTTCTATTTTCTGAGAGTCCACCTTTATGCCCTCACTTGATACCACATGGCCCAAAAATGCCACAAAGTTCAACCAAAACTCGCACTT
>JACEIK010010542.1:0-17206 GCA_018107945.1 Datura stramonium
CAACACACACCCACGCAACACATAAGTTCCAATTTCACTTCCAACATAACTTGTTAATTCATGATAATTCAAAGAGTAAAAACACCACCTCATTTTGTACCCAACTCTCACCAATATGGAGGTAGAACTTCACCTCCCTACTTTCCAAAAAATGCAGCATCTTGGCAGCCAAAAACGCAGCAACTCGTCAATTAGAAGCTCACAACATAAGAAACCATTTCCAAGCTTGGACTATAAGAAAATTTGACCTATGCATACAATTTCTTACCTGGGATTTGTTTTCACCACTAGATAGAACTCTTAATTCTGTGAATTTTGAAAAAAAAATGAAGTGAAACGGAATAGAAATGAGCTTTTTAGCTCAAAATTACTTCATATAGGCAAGCTGGGCGGTGCTCGCGTGCGGCACCCATGCGACGTGCCCTTGCGCGCGCGCGCCTGCTGCTTGTCTGTCTCGGTGCCCGCTAGCATGGACGCTTTGCTAGCCGACGGTGCTTTCTTCAAACGAGCATAACTTTTTACTCCAAACTCCGATTGACGAGCGTTTTTTTTTCACTGTAAACTAGACTCAAATATCTTTTATTTGATAGGCCATAGGACCTCTGAATCATTATATATTTGGAGATATGTCCATTTAAAGTTGACCCTTGTTTACAAACTTCACATACTCTTCGCTTTTCCCTTTGCACATGGTTCCCTCCTCACCTACGGACAACATACAACCCATAATCCCCTTATTATGACATATAATCACCAAAGAATTATTAAAAAAATATTCTGGGGTGTAACATTTGGATTGCAGCTCTTTCCCCAATCTTCCATCTTATTTAACCTTCATTCAAGGAAATGTTCCCAAGGGGGAGATATTATAACACCCCAAAAGTTTTGTATACCAAAGACCAGACTTAGCATGAAAAACCAAAAGGAAACTAGAATTTTTTTGTCTTAGAATGACTCAGACAACGACTCATTGTCAGCAACAATGACCCATTGCCTGAGCTGTTGTCTACCCTGCAAGTTGTCATTCAGAAACCAATGAGACGTGGAATGATCCATTGTAAGGAGTAACAAGTCATCTTGCCACTCGTTATTACTTAGTTCAGAAACCAGTTCAAACCTTTCCTAGAACCAACAACCCAGTGATGAGTCATTGGAGGAAACAATGACCCGTCTTATTGAATCATTAGGTGAGAATTAGAAACCATACAAGAGCACTTCAGTAGCAACGAGTGGATACAATGAGTCGTTCTATTATTTAACAGATTGTTTGTATGGCTCGTTGGGAGTGATCTAGAAACTATGCAAGCCTTTCAGGGTCAACGACTGGGTTAGGTGACTCGTTGTATCCTACAATGAGTCATTCTATTCACCCATTGTGTGAAGGCCAGAGTCTGTCCAAAACCTTTCTAGTGGACACGACAGGCTTCAAGGACTCGTTGTTGTGTTCAACGGGTTGTCTTGTCCCCCTATTGTTTAGTTCCAGTAACAAAGATTTTCAAACCCAAGACTAACGATTGGTCCCAAAGGGTCATGGTCAACACCAACAACCCGTTGTTTGATCCGTTGGATCCCGAGGGGTAATTTTCCAGACTTTCTTCCAGGGGAATTTTAGTAACTTCTTGTTATTTTAACTCCTAAACTATATCATTTTGGAGTACTTGTGCAGGGGATTAAGGAGGATTTATCAACGCTCCCTCGCTTCTCACTTTTCTCTCAGACCAGTACGTAAAGTTCAAGACCTTCCACTCAAGACAGAAGCTAGGACAACTATTCCTTCTTAGATTCACCAAGAAAAATTGTCAAGAAATCTCCAACAGGTATGTGGGAATTCAACAAGGGAATTCATCCATCCTTGTGTTCCAAATTAGTTTCAAAAAGATTTGAAGCTAGGGTTTTCATCTAGATAAGAGACACCTTAAATCTTGTTAATTCCTTAACTTTACATGATTATTCCTAGATGAAATTCATGCCCTAGTTCTATTTATTTAGTTTTCTTTCTTAGTCTTGATCCTCAGAATAATTCTGCGTAAAATTTGCTAGATTTAGAACTCAGATAGAAATATTATTTTTGCTATGGTATATCTTACTCGAATTATGAATGATTAACGCAGATACTTGAATAAAAGTTAATATTTTGGCATACTCAGTCTCAGAGTCTCAGTCAGTACTTAGTGCACTTAGTATTCTACAGAAATTCAGCTGATCAGTTTGACTATTGTCAATCTTTGAGAAACTCAGTAAACTCAGCAGTATCAGTTTCTCAGCTTAATAGTCATTATTTAGACTGTTACGACACTTTCAGATAAAGCAGCTCTAACAAGTCTTAGAACATAGTTTCATTCAGGTCCTTAGACTCACAAAACACTTTCAGATAAGTAGTTCTGACTTAAGTCTTAGGATATCAGTTTTGAGCTATCAGCATAGTTAGACACCTTTAGGATTTTCAAGTAGAACTTAGCACCGAGTGGGTCGGGGTTCAGCGCACCCAGGTTCCCTAAACTACGTTGCCACCAAAGGGTTTTAGGACAAATGGGCTCCAGAAAGTGATCACTCAGTTCAGCTACTCTACCTTGGTGTATAGTAGGCATTCTCTGATGAGGGTATACATTGGACTCCACATTTAGCTCACGTGGTTACATATCGGTTATGGTCTCTCCTAACATACAATACAGTTCAGTCTAGTTCAATTATGATTTTCAATTCAGTTTTTTCTGGTTTCAGTCTATTTTTATAGTATTCCAGTGCATCTTACTATTACTCTGTATATGTATGTTTTAGTTTCTTCTTGCATACTTAGTACATTCAAAGTACTGACACATACTTTTATGCTATATCATTTTATGATATAGGCTCATACCCAGCTTCAGTACCATAGTTAGTCACTCGGAAACTTTCAACAGCTTCATTAGTGAGCCTTTATCTGCCAAGGGCCGGAGTTACATTTTAGTTATTTTTTTCTTATTTGGTTTTAGAAATTGGAGTTAGCTAGGTCTTGTCCCAACAACTCATTAGTTCATTCAGAAGGCTTTCAGATAGTGTTCTAGATTCAGTTTGAGTTTCAGCGTATGATCAAATTTTGTAATTTATTTAGTAGCAGTTATTTTTTTATCAGCTTTTGCTCTTTTATGTATATACTCAGCAGATTAGGTTTATAGTTAATATGCTCTACCAGGGTTTGCTTGGGGTCACTTATGATCATAAGTACCATGTCACATTTGGGGTGTGAACTCGTGCAAGTCGGACGGGAAACATGGGAAATGGTGTGTCGTGATAGAGAGGAACCCTAAGTGTTCTTGAACCTTGAGAGAAAGAGAAGAGAAGAACTATATGGTGGTTGTGAGAATAACGAGGGATTAGAAAAGGAAAAAACCTCTAATATGCCCCTTAGGAATCCCAAGATGACCTCAGTAAGGAGTTAGAAGTTTAAGAATTTATTAAAATACCCCTAGAAATTCACATTAAAATATGTCTGTCTGTGGCAACAACCCACACAATGAGTCATTGTGTGACTTAACGACTCATTGGATTCATCTAATACCTTTGGAGCTAATTTGCTGATTTTTTATTCTTCAACCTACAACCGGAGAGAATGATCTGTCATCACATACCACAAGTCATCCTATGACTCGTGGTCACTGGACCATCCTTGCACCTTCTCTGAGCTTCTTTCAATGGATAATCAACACGGATTGTCACTCGTCATAATGAGTTATTACATCCTTCCATTGCTACTAAACTAATTTGAGCCTTTCTGAACTCCAATTAATGACCCATCAGGACAATTCATTATATGATGTAACTAGCCATCATGTGAAGTAACGAGTCATTACTTGACTCCTTGGTTCTGGGAAGTCAAGACTGCTGGCTTATGACAAGGCACATAACAGGTCGTTGTTCGTCACAACAACTCATTCCTTGAGTCGTCTTGTGACAAAATTTCTACTTTTCTACTGGTTTATTGTTTCATATCTAGGGTCTAGTCTTAGGTACTTTTGGGGTGTTACATTATCTCCCTCTTGGGAACATTCGTCCTCGATTGGAGACTAACTAAGCTAAAACAGTAGGGAAAGACCTGCAATCACACTATTGAATGTTATAGACTAAATACTGATGGAGTGACTGACTCCAGACTGAATTTCACGATCCGAGTTCTATACCCTGGACATGACATGGTACTTAGGACCACAAGTGACCCTAAGCGAACCCCATGGTATAGCATAATTTTATAACGATTGAACTAGTGTAATTGAATACTTAGAGGAAGCTATTATTTAATTAATAATAAAATACTTATACATAGAAACATCTAGTAATTGTCACAACGCGAGTTCTACACCCTAGATGCAACACAGTACTTAGGACCACAAGGGACCCCAAGTGAACCCATGGCATAGCATAATTTTATAACAACTAAACTACTGTAATTGGATACTTAGCAGAAGCTATTATTTAATTAATAATAAAATACTTATACATATAAACATTTGGTAAAATAATGGAATTTAATCAAAGTACTAAACTCAAGCGGAAGCTAATATACTCCATCTAGAAGCCCTCTAAATGAACTAATGAGATGCTGGGACAAACCCCCAGCTAACTCTACTAACTGAAACTGAAAATACTACTAAACAATTCTAAAGATGAAAAACTACTGTCCTCGAAAGATAAGGACTCACCAAAGGAACTCCGTTGAAAAACCATCGATGGAGCTAGCTGCGATGCTGAGGATGAGTACCTGAGCCTATATCATAAAATGATATAGCATAGAAAGTATGCATTAGTACTTTAAATGTACTGAGTATGCGAGTTATAAACTAAACATAGTAAAACTAATAATATGCAAGTGTATTGACAAGACATGTAATGATCATATCCAGAATCATAAGTACTGAAAGAATCTTAAAACCTGATAGTACTATAAGAACTAATAACTGTCTGAAGGTCATAAGTATATCCCAAAATCTAAAAGATTGAACTAAGCTAGAGACTATTACTGTACTGGACTGAACTGCTCTATGGGAGACTATAACTGACATGTAACCACATGAGATAATCAGGAGTCCGATGTATACCCCCCATCGGAGAAGACCCACTATACCTCGTCAGGATATAGTAGATGAACTGAGTGATCACTGTCTGGAGCCCATTCGCCTAATTACCTATGGTGGTAATGTAGTTTTGGGAACCTAGGTGCATTAAACCCCGACCCGCTCGGTGCTAAGTACTACTCCCACTGAAAAATCCTAAATGTGTCTAACTATACTGATAGTTCAAATCTGATGTCCTAAGACAAGTCAGAACTACTTATCTAGAAGTGTCCTGAGAGTCTAAGGACCTAAAAGAAACTATGTTCTAAGACTTGCTAAAGTTGCTTCATCTGAAAGCATCGTAATAGTCTAAAGAACGACTATTAAGCTGATAAACTGATATTATTGAGTTTACTAAGTTTCTCAAAAGACTAATAAAAAGTCAAACTAATCAACTGACATTCCTGGGGTAGGCTAAGTATAATCATAATCTAAAAATGTTAACCTCAAGTTGAACATATATATGCTGAATATCATGCTTAAATAATATTTCATGGTAAAACATAGCATTTCAGACCAGCTATTAAATCAAACAAGAATCAACCCAAGAGTCATGCTAAAATTGAGAATCTAAAAGCATTTACAAGTTGAAAAATAACATCTCAGTTATAAGTGATACTACACATGGAAACTTAAAAACATTATGGAGATAAGGAATTTCAACAACTAAATAATTTGGAACACAAAGGTGAGAGGAAACCTTTGTTGAAGTCCCATATACCTGAAGAAGATTTCCCGTAAGAAAATCCTTGAGAGTTTGAGAAGAAATTGAAACCCTTGTTCTTGCCTTGCACTTTCTGTCTGAATTTTTACGGAGGAATTCTAAGAGTGAGAGGTAAGAATAAGGGAGGAATGTTATGGATCCCTCTAAATTCATGAAATACATTCCCAAAATGACGTAGTTCAGAGACCAAAAGAGTGGGAATATACAAGAATACCCCTGGGTAAATATTCTAAAATCTGAAATTCCTGGGTCATGACGCGTCTGAGGGGACAAGTGATGGACCATCGCAAGCCTGATGGTCCATTGTCTCCACTGTTGGGCTTAAAAAGATTTGCCTAAAAGTTTTCCCCAACTGACGATCAGGGTGACGGGCCTTCACTCACCTGATGGACCGTCATCCACTCCGCCGGCCTTAAATAGTGGGTCTAGAAATTTGGTTTTAGGTAACGGTCCATGTGACAGGCCATCACTCACTTGACAGTCCTTCAGAGCCTCCACCGCCATACAGCTGAAAGGATTGATCCTCGACACTACAAGTGATGGTCCATCGTCCAACTGACGGCCGTCAACACCACCATTAGAGGCGTGATGAAATTTCAAGCGCACGGTTAGTGATGTGACGGACCTTCACACCCTCCATCACTCCAGCACCAGAATTCAAACTTTTATTCTATCGCTGCAATATTTTATTCTGGGATCTGAGGTGTTACAATATCTCCCCTTGAGAACATTTGTCCTCAGATGGAGGCTAATTAGGTTGAAAAGGGTAGGGGAAGGAGCTGCAATACCGAACTAATAACTATAGACTAAAACTAATGGAGTGACTAGCTCCGGACTGAAATACATGACTGAGCTAAATTCATAAACTGTAGCCACATGTTATGACATAAAGGAACTGATAGGCATGATCTTAACAAGAAACTAGGTAGAGTACTAAGGAGAAAACTTGTACCTGAAGCTGGAACTAAGATGGAAGGGAATAAGTGAGGGTATTTAGCCATCATGTCCACTTCTTCTTCCCATGTAACTCCCTCAACTAGCTGGTTCCTCCATAAGAATTTTACTAAAGCGACCTCCTTGTTTCTCAACTTACGAACCTGACGGTCTAATATCTACACTGGATCTTCTTTGCAAGAGAGACTGTCCTTTACACCAACACTCTCTAGAGGCACTATTGAGGTCAAGTCACCGATGCATTTCTTCAACAAGGACACATGGAAGACTGGGTTCACCAATGCTAACTTCGCAGGTAATTCCAGCTCATAAACCACATTGCCAATGCGTCTCCGAATTCTGTAAGGGACAATATACCTGGGACTGAGCTTTCCTTTTCTTCCCAATCTTATCACCCCTTTCATAGGTGAAATTTTCAAGCATACCCAATTATCCATAGCAAACTCCTACTCCCTTCTCCTTACATCTGCATATGATTTTTTTCGGCCTTTGAGCTTTTTCAGTCGTTCCCTGATAGGTTGAACCTTCTGCATGGCCTTATGCACTAAATTAGTTCCTATAAAAGTAGCTTCACCAACCTCAAACCAATATATAGGAGATCTGCACCTCCTACCATATAACGCCTCGAATTGGGCCATTTGAATACTAGAGTGGTAGTTGTGCAAACTCGATGAGAGAAGGTGATCATCCCAAATGCCCTTGAAATTGATCACACATGCCCTCAACATGTCCTCCAAGGTCTCAATCACCCGCTTAGCCTATCCATCGGTCTGTGGGTGGAAAGATGTGCTGAGCTTGACCTGAGTACCGAGTCCTTTCTGAGAAGTCTTCCAAAATGTGAGGTGAACTGAATACCCCTATCTGAGATGATGGACAAGGGAACCCTGTGTAGTCTGACTAACTCTTGGAGGTACATTCTAACATAATCCTCTACTGAGTTTGTGGTCTTAACTGGTAGAAAATGGGCCGACTTAGTCATCCAGACTATAATCACCCAAATTGAGTCATGCTATCGGTGAGTATGAGGTAGGCCTATGATAAAGTCCATATTCACTTCTTTCCATTTCCAAGTAGGAATGCTAATATCCTGGGCCATACCCCTACGTCTCTAATGTTCAACCTTGACCTGCTGGCAATTTTGACACTTAGCCACGAACTTTGCAATATTATTCTTCACGTCATTCCACCAGTAGACTTCCCGCAGATCACGGTACATATTAGTGGCACATGAGTGGATAGAGTACGTAGAGCTGTGAGCTTCTACTAGTATTCGCTGCCTCAAGTCATCTACATCTGGACTGTATAACCTGCCCTGGTAATGGAGCACACCATCTCCCCCTTTGGAGAAAGCTTCTACCTCTTTCCTTAGGACTGCTTCCTTCAGCTTTAGTAAAATAGGGTCTTCATCCTGCTTTGACTTAACCTCCACCACCTGGGAGGATTCTGACCCGTTCTGGACTATAACTCCCCCTTCTGCTGAATCAACTAACTGAACCCCCAACCGAGCCAGTCTGTGGATATCCTTTTCCAGTTCCTTTTTACCCTCTTCAACATGAGCAACACTACCCATATATATCCTACTAAGGGCATTAGCCACTACATTGGCCTTTCCCGGGTGATATAACACACTCATATCATAATTCTTCAATAATTCTAGCCATCTTCTCTGATGAAGATTCACATCCTTATGATTGAACACATATTGTAGACTCTTGTGATTAGTGAAAAACATCCACATGAACCCTATAAAGGTAATGCCACCAAATCTTCAAGGAAAGTACCACCGCTGCCAGCTCAAGATCATGAGTCAGATAGTTTTTCTCATGGACCTTGAGTTTTCTAGAGGCATAGGCTATTATCTTACCATGCTGCATCAAAACGCACCCAAGACCAACTCTAGAGGCATCACAATAGATTACAAACCCGTCAAATCCTTCTGGCAGAGTCAGAATTGGGGTTGTAGTGAGTCAAGTCTTCAACTCTTGAAAGCTCTTCTCACATGTATCAGACGGCTGAAACTTCACCTTCTTTTGAGTTAATTTTGTCAAAAGGGAGAGAATGGAGGAGAACCCTTCAACAACTGTCTGTAATAACCGGTTAGACCCAAGAAACTCCTAATGTCTAATGGAGAAGTAGGTCTTTGCCAGTCCTTGATTACCGCTATCTTCTGAGGATTCATATGAATACCCTCATTGGAGACCACATGGCCGAGGAAGGCCACTGCTTTCAGCCAGAACTCACACTTGCTAAATTTAGCGAACAACTAGTGGCCCTAAGATTCTACAAGACTATTCTCAGATGGTTTACATGTTCCTTCTCTATTCTGGAGTAAACTAGAATATCATCTATGAAGTTAATAACTAACATGTCCAGGTACGACATGAATACTCTATTTATCAGGTCTGTAAAAGTGGTACATGTCCAGGTACGACATGAATACTCTATTTAGTTAGTCCAAATGACATAACTATGAATTTGTAGTGATCATACTGAGTTCTAAAGGCTATTTTCGAAACGTCAAATTCTCTAACCCTGAGCTGATGGTGTCCTGATCCGAGATCAATCTTAGAAAAACAACTAGTTCCCTGAAGTTGGTAAAACAAGTCATCAATCCTTAGTAAGGGATACCTATTCTTGATCGTGACTTTGTTCATCTGACGGTAGTCGATGCACATCTGAGTGTACCATTTTTCTTTCACACTAACAGGAGTGGGGCACCGCACAGAGTGATACTGGGCCTGATGAAGCCCTTATCTAGAAGGTATTTTAGTTATTCATTCAACCCCTTAAGCTCAGCTAGATCCATTTTGTAGGGAGAAATAGAGATAGGCTTGGTATTTGTAAGATAGTCTATGCCGAAGTCTATTTTCTGCTCGGGAGGGACTCCGGGAAGACTTAGAGAAACACATCAGAAAACTCACTTTCAACTGGAATTGATTGAAGTTTCGGGGTCTCGTAACTAGATAGATTGACCCTAACTAGGTGGTAGATGTACCAATTAGCAGTCATCTTCCTATCCTTAAGGTATGAAATGAAACGACTCTTAGGCGCTAAAGTACTACCCTTCCACTCTAGGACTAGCTCGTTACAAAACTGAAACTTGATGATCCTGGTTCTGCAATCAACTAAAGCATAACAAGAATGTAGCTAGTCCATGACTAGAATAAAGTCGAAGTCGACTATATCTAACTCTACTAGATCAACTAGGTGACTTTATGTAATATTGTGACCGGATAATCCTTATACACTCGACTAGCTCTAACTGACTCATCAATCGAAGTAGAGACTGAAAATGGCTCAAAGAGGATTTCTGGACTCATCAAATTGGACAACAATGTAAGGAGTCATGAAGGAAAGTGTGGCTCCTGGATCTAGTAAAGCATATACATTAGTGTGGAAAAGGAGTAACATACCAGTAACCATATCAAGTGAGTTCTCTTGATCCTTTCGGGAAGATAGAGCGTAGAAACGATTGTGGCACTAGTTGCCACCTGTACCTGAAGCAGTCCCTACTGAGTTGGGTGACCAATCGAGGCTACTAATGTAGTAGACTAGGCTTTTCCGATCCTACTAACGGGCACTCTTTTAATTTGTGACCCAGCTAGCCAAAACGAAAAGAGCCCTCCTGCCCAGACGACACTCACCAGGGTGGTTCTTACCATACTTAGGACATGATGGAAAAGTGTGGCTGCTGGAGACATGGCTCTGGGATTGGGAGCCTGATTTCCCACATGGGGCATGGAAGATAGAGGCGTTGGCTGAGAAAGGTGCTGGAGGTCTTTGCTGCTACTGCTGGGGGAGATTACCACTGCCTGACCTCTGCTAGGAATACTCAAACTGGCCTATTCTAGATCGTTTACTCTCCCTCTCTATATCCTTAAACTTCTCTGTCTCTATCTGTTGTGAATGAATGATGAGACTGGGGAGGTCTGTCTTTGATAAGCATGGCAGTCCTGCATTCCTTGACAACTAAGTCTGAGAATCCATTAACAGACTTGAGCATGCAAGCACTCAACTCAGCAACCATTTCTGGAGCATATCTTGATAGATGGGTGAACTTCAGTACATATTCCTGTACTGTCATGTTATTCTGCCTCAAGTTCATAAATTTGGATGCCTTAGCTTCCCTCAACTCCCAGGGAAAGAACTTATCCAGGAATGCCGTAACGAACTCATCCCATTCCATCGGACCTGCACCGTTTTGCCTTCCTTCCTCGCTTGTACCAAATCTGAGCCACCGTTTTCAACTGGTAGGTAGACAGATAAGCACTTTCTATAGAGGTAACACCCATGATTTGGGTGATCTTCTGAACCTCATCAACAAATTCCTGCGGGTGCTCATCTACCTTAGACTCGTGAAATACTGTGGGATTTATCCGCGTGAAATTCCAGACTCTAGCAATAGTTGTATACCATTTTTTGTTGACTGGTACAACGACCTATTTTTTGACTTGATTGGTCGTTGCCTAAGCCAGCATCTGAATGGAAGCTCAGAATTCTTTCTGGGACACTTGGTAGTCTCGAGGGGCTACGAGAGCTGGTTGGGCTGGCCAGTTAGCACTTCCGATCCTCCTTCCGTTTCCCCCTTTTGGATGCATTGTTAACTGAAAAGGGTAAAGAATGAGTTAGGAGGATAAATTTTTGAGATCAATCTCTACGAATGATTAAAATTGTCATGACCCGAGCTGGGACCCCAGACTGAGACACGGGACTTAGAACCATGAATTGCTCTAAGTCGACCCATGGCATAAACATAAAAACTAAAGAGCATACATCAAAGAGGAACTGATAACTTAAACTTGAATAAGAAGAAGTATTAATAACATAACAATCATAAATGGAGCCAACACCCCATAAAGCTAAAAGCCTACATAATGTCTGATAAGCCTCTAAACTGTCTAATGAGCTAATAGGACAACACCCCCAAATAGCTCGCTAAAGTATGAAACTGAAATAGCATAATCAAATACTAAACTAAATATCCTCGGAAGATGAGGACTCACCAATAATAGGGACTGAGCTGGACTGTGGGGGAAAGTTGGACAAACGGCAGACTTGAATTTGATCACTCAAACCTGTATCATGAGACGATACAACATAGAGTATGCAGTGAGTACTTGGATTTTACTGAGTATGTACTGAGTAAATGTTAACTGAAATCATGCATATTAATATAAATTAGTCTATCATGAGAGTAAGGACTGCATACTGAAATGTGAATCCAAACATATATAGCCATAAGTTGAGTATCATATCTGGACAGAATGACCCAAGGTTAAAAATAGAAATCATATGACTTTTCATAGTTGAAATCATAAGTAAAAGTTCATAAACTGATCATCGGGTCAAACCTGCTATAATACATAATATCATAAGTCATGAACATGAATAACTGAAATCATGAGGAACTATGGAAGACTCGTCATAACTGACACCATCATGATAGAGCTTACATGATGCTCCAACTATCACACTTAAGTGGGTAGAGTCATCCAAAATCTTGTCAAGGCTAAGGAAGATACCTTAATATCGATATCAAGCTGAGGCCCCTTGGGGTAGGAGAAAACTCTCTTGAGAGGTCCCAAAATAAATAGATATACCTACATTGGCGCATAGTTCTGAGACCTTTGAACCTTAGAACCCCAAGCCTACTCGATGCTAGACATTACTCCCAAAAACATGCATAGTACTCCCATTATTTTTCAATAAATATGAAATCATAATTACATACATAATCTGAAATCTGAACATGGGGAATCTTGGATCAAACATACCATAAGCTGAATTAAGAGTATTGACTCCAAACCATATGCTAAGTTGATCTTATAAAATTGAGATAAATCATGAAAGATACTTAACTTGTGTGGGCTTACCCAAAACTTAAAATCATGCATACCTAAGATAGACTTCATAAGTAAAAATCATAGGTTCATACATGGGAAATTTATAAACATCCATTCATGCTAGATATCTCATCATATTTGAAATCATGAATCATAAACTCGAATTTTCATAGAACTTGCATAATAGGAATAATTTTTAATAACTTGAAACCATGAATTTATAATCAATTTGTGTATAAAATACGCCCATAAATCTTAAAACATATTTTGGAACATGAAGAGAATTGACTCATAGACATATCATAGAGAATTTCATAAAATTGGATTAAAACCCTTTAAGATCATATACTTGAATTAGAACTTGAATTCATGAACTTGAGGAGAAATTTGGGCATGAGAGTGAAAAGGAACTCTCATTCATAGCCCTACATACTTGGGTAAATTGATTCTCAACTTATCCTTGAAAGCCCAAGAGAATTGGGGAAGAATTGAGAGAATTCTAAATTGATCTTCCAAGAGAATTCAAAGCTTAAATGCATGGAGAGTCTAATAACTTGATATAGGCTAAACCCTCTTGAAACACTCCTTTTAGGACTTAGGAGTTTAGAAATTACAAAAACACCCTTAATAATTCAGTGGAAATAGGCACTGCCAGTCCCAACGAGGGACCTAAAGAGTCATTGGGTCCACTGACGACTCATTGTCCTCACTCGTTGCCACTATTGGAAATTCCCTTTTCTAATCCTCCTCAACCCACGGACCACTTAATGAGTCGTTAGGGGCACGACAACTCGTCCCCTAACTTAGTTGCCAACACTGCAAAAGCCACCTTTTCTTCACCCCCTACACACCTAATGGGTCACGCAATGACTGATGGGGAGTCATGACAAATCATGTCTCATCTATCAAGCTTTCTGAAAAAAATCCTCCTAGTTCCAACTCTGCACCACTCAACGAGCAACTCAACGAATCGTTGGGTACTACAATGAGTCATTCCTAGACCTGTTACCTCTGCAACTCCCTTCTATTGCAATGTTGCATACTTAACGGGTCACTGAACGATCCGTCAAGTGACTTAACGGGTCAACTGATGAGTCTTTCTGTGACCTAGTGTAGATTTTCCTATTTTCTTTGCTTCAACCCTCGAGTCTGATCTTAGACTTTTGGGATGTTACAAGAATCAACCCAAGAGTCATGCTAAAACCAAGAATTTGAAGGCATTTACAAGTCGAAAAATAATATTCAGTCATAAGTGATACTACACATGGAAACTTAAAAACATTGGGGAGATAAGGAATTTCAACAACTAAATAGAAACCCTAGGTCATGATTTCTAGAATTTCAAGCTATGGTTACTGAAGAATTTGGGAAATAGAGGTGAGAGTAAACCTTTGTTGAAGTCCCACATACCTAAAGAAGATTTTCCATAAGAAAATCCTTGAGAGTTTGAGAAGAAATTAAGACCCTTGTTCTTGCCTTGCAATTTCTGTTTGAGTTTTTACTGAGGAATTCTAAGAGTGAGGTAAGAATGAGGGAGGAATGTCGTGGATCTCTCTAAATTCGTGAAATATATTCCCAAAATGATGTAGTTTAGGGACCAAAAGAGTGGGAATGACAAGTGTCGAACCATGGCAAGCCTGACGGTCCGTCGTCTCCACCGTTGGGCTTAAATTAATTTGCCCAAAAGTTTGCCCCAAGTGACGGTCAGGCTGACGGGCCGTCACTCACCTGATGGACCTTCATCCACTCTATCGACCTTAAATAGTGGGGCTAGAAATCTGGGTTTAGGTGATGGGCCATCACTCACTTGACGGTCCTTTGGAGCCTTTACCGCCTACTAGCTGAAAGGATCGATCCTCAACGGTACAAGTGACTGTCCATCATCCAACTAACGGTCATCAACTCCACCATTAGATACGTGATGGAACGTCAGGCCCACCGTCAATGGTATGACGGGCCGTCACACCCTCCATCACTCCGACGCCAAATTTGAAACTTTTATTCTATTGCTGCAATATTTCATTTCGGGATCCGAGGTGTTACACTGAAATACATAGCTAAACTGAAATCATGAATCATCCATGCATAATAAGTCATAAGAAGGACTGAAGGGCATAAAGCTGACATGGAACTAAGTAGAGTACTGAGGAGGAGTTATTTCCCCAAATTGGAACTGAGCTGGTAAGGACCAAGTTATAAATCTTAAAACTGCTTTCTGATATCGGAATAGCTGACATGATAACTGATCTGGCTGAGAGTAAGACTTCATTCAATACAGCTTCCCAAGTCGTTCCTTCTACTGGCTGATTTCTCCATAAAAACTTCACTGAGACCACTTCCTTGTTTTCCCCAACTTACAATCTGACGGTCCAAGATTTCAACTGGAACCTCCTCATAAAAGAGGCTTGTCATTCTCACCAACACCTCATCACCCCTTTCATGGGTGAAACTTTTAGAGATACCTTATTAGCTGCACCAACTTCCCTGAATGCAACCACACCATTCAAATCTATCACTACAATCATCTTATGGCTCCTTTGTAGCTTATACCATCCAAGAACTTCTCTTTCTCCCTGGTATGACTAACAACTGCACTTCATGAACTTCTACATACCAAGAATCTAAGACACAAATAGAAAGTCATTCTGAAAACTTGTTGCAACCATCATTTCGGTCATGGGTGAATGTACATAGGGCTTAGAGTAAGGAAATCATAAGCACGAATTGTTCAAGAAATCTAAGCTGAGAATATAAATGATGTATCATGATCTTATGAGCCGTTAAGGCGAACCTGAAGGACTGAGTTCGTATAGATAAGCATACCATGAGGCATGAGTTTACATACATAACAAGTTTCATGACATGAAAATGAGATTTATGGAATCACGGAGTAAGAATGGGATCATTATATGAAGCAGTCGCTTCTCATTCTGGAAATCTGAATATGGTATATGTAAGGAGTAATTGAAACTTAGATGTAGGCATAATGTGCTTACATATGGCCTGAGTGGAGTGTCATATTGAATGAAACGTAAGGGAAACACTTGCATAGGATTGGTCAACATTCCATATTTATTGTCCTTGAAATTTTCACACTTGAAAACTCAAGAATTGACTACGTCATTCACCTTAAATCTCTCCCTTAGCTCAAAAGTCATCATTCTAAGACTTTGGACCTCTTCTTAAGGAAAAGCTAAAATCACTAACTCTTGGCTTCTCATAGGTCTCTAAGGCTACCTCTAAAGTCTTCATGCCTCCTTTGTCGTGCTCATCCATACATCCAATCCTCTAACCATTCAACACCATACACTGGACTAGAACTTATACTAAGATGCTTAAAGGAATAATATGACTGATACCATATGCTAACTAAAACTTACACTAAGATGCTTAAAGGAATCATATGCATGATACTGTTGCAACATGTGATGATCAACATGAAAAGCTCATAACATACTTGTGACTGTTCTTATCAAGCTCTCCTGCTCCTATCGTGATGACAAGGCGTAGAAGAGGTTTTGATATTGTTCTCCACCTACACAAGATGATGCGCCCTACTAAGGTGGATGAGCTACCGGAGCTATTGAAGAGGTGGCTGGGGCACGACCTCTACCTTCTTTTTCTTTGGTTGCTAAGCAATCTCTGAGTTTATGACCAGGCTTACCAGAATCAAAGTAAGCATCCCAATCAACCATGCACTCTCTAATAATGCTCAAACTCACACTTCCTAACAAAGTATGAAGTAGTCATTGTCAATAAATAACTCAACTAAGAGGTTGGGGTCGAACCCACAAGGAATATGATAAGATCTAGACTAATGTCGGTAAGTGAACTTGTTGGTGGGGAGTTATCTCCAAATTGGGGGGTTTAAAGAAAACAATGTTAAAGAAAATATTATAATTCTGATTTAAATCAAGATCTGAAAAAAGCACGGGTAAGTGTTCCCCATGGGTTCATAACTACTTCGGCTATACACACGTGATCAATCCCAATGCTTACTTGTAGAATTGATAACTAGGGTTCATCCAAACGACTGCTTCATCCCTATTGGGGCTATACTCAATCACCGGGTTAGGTCTCATGAGAGACAGTCTAACCATTATCAAATATGTTCCAAATTTAACTATTCTACGACCACAACTCAAGTTAATACAATGATCATAAAGATGAGACTTTGTTGTAATTCTCTTTTCCTAATCTCTATTTCTCTAGGTTCAAGCAAGTAAAGAATTCGGAAAAGTCCTAATGTTGTACACTGTTAAGAAATATTTAAACATGAAGAGCATACAATACAAGCTTTTCTCATTGGTTTTGAATCACTTTTATGCAACCCTAATTTGTTAATCCACCATGGTTCCTACAACCCCTAGTTGTGGAGGTTTTAGCCTCTCATGGTTGTAAGATTATAATTCGCATTTATAGACAAACACATAATTAAATACTTACAACAATAATTGGAAGGATAGCTCATATATAACATATAAATACATATATATATCAAGCAAGAACCAATACCAGCCCCCATAATCCGGAAGGTGCCAACCAATCAAACAATCTATATACCCCTACCCGGGTCAAAACCATCCAAAAATAAATCA
>JACEIK010010543.1:7096-37676 GCA_018107945.1 Datura stramonium
TTCGTGCTTATACTCGTTTGACTTTCATACTTTCATATCAAGAATTGTGAGCATACCTCATTCATTGCACATCATATCACATCTCGAGGTAACTTATGAAAAGGAAGACATAACTTGTGTATTTCAAACCCGGAGCTCTTTAATATACAAATTCTAGGCAACTGTCTAAGGGCTGCCTTAAAATAAATAAAGACTTATAGTCACGCTTTAGACAACGTAGGAAAAGATCATGTGAAACATTGCAACAGTTTAGAAACTTCCAAGAAAAATTAAATCCTTTAAAACTTGAAAAAGTTAATCCAACTCTTAGAACAAGTAATCAAAGATAATTGTTTAAAAGTACAATGAAGAACTTCTCTTTAACTTGAGTCACTATCTCAAAATATTTGATCCTAATTATTTCTTAAGGAGTTAACACTTTACTGGCCTTTCATTAGCTTAACACAACTGAACATAAACAACTTTATTTATAACTCTTTTACTAAACGTCTTTAGAATAGGGTAAATCTTGCTAAGTTTATTTTCCTAATTCATTAACAATCGTAGCACTTATCTTCAAATTTAACAACCTTTAGCTCTACTTTTCGTATTCATCTTAAATTCTTTTCCAAACAGGATTTGTCATTTCCTACCCAATTATTTACTCTCGTGTTCACTATTCCAGAAATTCTTGTACACACTTACCTTCTTACCTAATTGCCAACCTTTTCTCTTAAACTCGTCTTGCTCATATTTTAAAATCGCTCAAAAGGTTCTTGAAATCAACTATGGATAGAAGGCATATACACCACATATTACCTTAAAAAGATCTCTAAAAATCCTCTTATCTCTCCTTTGCTACTAGCGCCTCAACCTTTACACTTAGGTTAATTTCCTTACACATCTACAACTTTCAAAAAACGTGCAACGTTTCTACTTAAAGCCTTAAGAAATTCTCGGGAGGTCTAGATAACTCAAGAGCTCTAATAAACATATAGAGAGACTTTCTAAAAGGCAATCCTTACCTTTAGCGCGTAATTTGAATGTAAGCATAAACATATATATATATATATATATATATATATATATATATATATGATTTTCATCTAACATTTTAACATCAAGATATTGTTCATAACTTGCCAATAAAGACGGTCCTAGAAGCTCAATAGTTTAACCATTCAGGTTGTATCTTCCAGAAGTTTAATGTATCGATTAATTAAGAAACGTATTAATTAGTCTCTTAGCTTAAGGAGGAGGGATCGGGGAATCACCTCATGGCCTTAGGTACCTTAAAACATGAAGATTAGAGGGTAGGTAACTGTCATAAGGCAATTCCATTTAATTACCCTCGTTAGCCCTTATTGAGTTAAGACCCCGATTTCAATTATTAGGTTTGTCTGCGCGTCGTCGTCTAGCCATACTTACCAAATTTCTTAGCAACCATAATGTGAAACAACGACACCACAAATACATAACATAATGTAAAGGACCAGCTCTGAGTACTTACCTTGGGGACTTCAGACTCAAATTACAACTATGACCATAATAGAAGGCAATTGCCCTCTCTGCTTCACAATCATGCGTCCCAACTCTTTAGCAAATACAAACCTTAATACCAAGTAATCATAAAAATTTGGAGGAACCATAATATGCTAATAAGGAAGCTCAAGTACAGGGGAATGCCGGATTAATCCCGGCATGAATTAGGTAGCGAAAATCGAGACAAGAACGCCTCACATACTACCTTTTTTCCAGCGAGCTTTCTTATGCGTTTCTTTCTTTCAACAACAGAACTTTATCCCATTAAATTAATTGAGTTTATCACAAGTGACAAAGATGTTTCAATCCAATTTATCCAGCCAAAATGTTACATCAATAGGCAGTCACAACACAAACAAATAAGGCAACACTTAGCATTTCTTATTTCAACTTGTTTCTACAACTTTGGATGAAAATAGAAAGGTAGGAACTTACCTCACTTTTCTCATTAAAAACTCCACAAATATAGAGTATATTCTCAGAAAAGCACAGCTATTCCTTCAAAACGAGAGCAGAACTTCAACAACAACATACCAACAACAGCAGCCCAACATAACCTCCAACTTCTAGCTTTAGCTAGGATTGTTAGACAAGTTAAGAAACTATAAACACTTACCCTTGACATGAGAATATTGGATATAATAGGGTATTTTCCTCCAAATCACTTCCAAATAATGCAGAAATTTTGCTGCCCAAAACGGGTAAAATAACAGCACAACAACTACAACAAGTCAACATACGAACCACTTAACTTTCTTCTAGTTTTCGTAAAAAATTTATACACTTATTAGAGATTTCAAAAGAGGGAAGTGACTTGCTATTTCTTAGGAACAATTCATGTACTAATATGGAGTATAACATTTGCTCAAAATAGTCTAAACACGCAGCAACAACACTTCCAAAACGAAGCTACAAGGCAGCAACAATTTCACCACAATGTTGCCTTCACTTGCATCAACTTTCTCTTGTGTTTTGATGGTGCTTTCTTGAGGGATTTCCTCTTGGTTTGTAAGGCTTTTCTACTAGAAAAGAGAGAGGATTTCAGAGGAGTAGCAAGCACCTCAAACCTGGAAAATTTGAAAATGATTTCATAACCAAAAACATAAAATATAAAGGTGTTTGGGCGGTGGCCGTTTTAGGGCGGTGGCCACAATCCTTTACACGATAGTGCTACCGTAAAACACCTAGAACTTTTTATTCTAAACTCCGATTGATGAGCTGTTTGATGTTCCGAAACTAGACTAAAGACCTTTAATTTGATAGGTCGTGGGTCTTATAATTCGTTATATATTGGGAGATATGGTCATTTAGAATTTGACCCATATATAAGCTTTACGTACTCTTTGTTTTTCCATTGGTATTTCCCTTGTCATCTACAGTCAATAGTAGCTCGTACTTTCCTTAACATAGCATACGAACATCAAATAATTTTCAAAATTAAAATTCGGGGTGTAACACTATCAACCTCATCTAATAGCTTGAACTCGTCAGGGATAGCTAATCAGATATTAAGGGTAAGGGTTAATAAGCATACACCTGTATAAAAGACCAAGGATTGCGTGGTGATAATCATCTAGATAGGGGACCAACCATTTAGGTGCACCTAACTTACCAATATTGCATGCTAAACACTGAGAATATATCAATGGTGTAAAGTCTTGTGGTTATGCAGTCATGGGGAACACAATCCTAGTAACTTGTTGATTGAATACAAACCAAAATTGATTTAAACTCTTACTATTCGCATGGGCGCCGCACTTGTGAGCATGCCCAGGCCTTTGGCCAGCCTGCCTATATGAAGTAAATTTGAGCTAAGCTCATTTCTACTCTGTTTATGATTTTCCTGAATTTAGAGCTCTATCCAATTTTGAAAACAAATCCCAGGTAAGAAATTATATGTATAGGTCAAATTTCCTTATGGTACAAGCTTGGAAAGGGTTTCTTATGTCGTGAGCTTTTAATCGTCGAGTTGCTGCATTTTTGGCTGCCAAGGCCTTCGTTTTCGGCAGTAGGGAGGTGAAGTTCTACCTCCATCTTGGTGAGATTTGAGAAAAAAAGAAGGTAGGTGTTTTTACTCCTTAAATTCTCATGAATTAACAAGTTATGTTTAAAGTGAAGTTGGAACTTTATTATTTGTTGCTTCATTTTGGCAGCATAGTTGCTACATTTTGGAACAGTATCTAGGCTGAAAGGAACTCCATATTGGTAGGGTTAGAAACAAGTGAAGGTAAGTTTTCATAGCAGTTTATCCTCTCAAATTCTCAAGCTAAGTAAGGAAATGAAATGAAGTCGATATGTGTTTTGCTATGATATTTGGCTGAGGTTGATGCCCTTTTTTGGGAGGTAGTTATAGCTATATAGATTACATGGTATCCAAAAGTTGGAAGGAATACAGCACACTTGTGGAAGTTAAACACCAAAAGTAGGTAAGCGAAACTCTCTTGAATTTCCTCAAGTTTAAGACGCCTAAGGTACATAGAATTGCTGAAAATTATATTGTGATGTGGCTGTTTGGTTGTATGTTTTGGACATGAATTGTGACTTTTGGCATAAACCAGTCCTCATTCCATGGTAAGTAAGGAATTTTTAAGGTGTCAGGTTTCTAGCAAGCGAAGAAATTGGCTAAAAAGACGCGACGAAGCGACATATGTAAAAGGCGTCCTATTCTTATTTTCCAAACACGAAATCTTGTTGTTGATTGGGCCAATGTTCCTACGTTTTTGAACTCCTATTTAGGCATACATGTTGATTCTACCCAAAGTATTAGAAATACTTCTTAAGCTTGAAGAGTTAAATATGCTTGAAGTGAACGAACGTGAAGTGAAAGGCGTATCTTTTACGATTATTGTTGTAGTTGTAAATCAGTCTGGTCCCGGTGTGGGCACCATGAGATGGTTCTTTATATTATGTCATTCATGTGATATAAAATGTGTTCAAAATTCTGGTTGCTAAGTGGAAATTGGTAAAGGGCAAGACGACGACACACTTGAACGAACTTAATGCTAGAAAAAAAATTTAGGCTAGATAAGGAGTAAATGAGAATAACAAAATGAAAATGACTTAAAATAGTTGTCCACCCTATTATGAACATGTTCTAAGGTATATAAGGCCAATGGGAGATTCCTTTATTTCTCTCCTTTAGCTAACCAACTAGTTAACGAGTTTCAGACAATTGTCGATTGAACTTGAATGATAGAACTCAAATGTGTAAATAAAACCATATTTATGGGCAAGTTATAAATAGTATTTTAATGTTGGAAGGTTATACTAAAATAAGTATATATTTACCCTTATTCTTACGTTCAAGTTACACGCTAGGAGCAACAAATTGTCTTTAGAATGTCGTCGTAAATTCTGTAACTCTTGTGCTTTCTTAACCTCTGAGAGTCGCCAAGGCATTAAGTTAAATAAGTGATATAAATATGTTATGTGTTAATGATATAATGAATATTATGTGACGACCTTTTATCAATCAGTTAGAGTTGAACGTTTGTAAAATAGTAACTTAAGTTAAAGAGAAGCTCTCTGCTATACCCTTAAATGTTTATGTTAAGTTATCGATTATAAGTGTTGAAATTGTCTTCCATGACCGAAAAGGGTGATCCTAGGGCTTCTAATCCATTTATAATTATGTAAGCTTTCTTAAGCTCTCGATTAATTACAAAGTTGTGTAAGTCAATCCAACCTCGTCAATTACGGGTATAAGTCTTTATTTGCCTATAAGGCAGCACTTGGAGGATTTCTTATGAATTCTCAAGTTGAACAAATCAATCTCATATTCTTAAGTAATGTCCTCAGTCGCTAAGTTATGTTGAAGTGTGTTATGGTAATCTAAGAAAATTTTAAAGAGATCATATTTGAAGTTGTGCTAATGTCTTGATCAAGTATTTGAAGTTGTGTACCAGCCTAAGAACTCAAGTCTTTATATTTCTTTCAGAGTAAGAAGTCTTAATATATATGATTTTTATGTTATAACATGCAGTTAATTCTTTCAGTATTCAAGTCATGCGTCTATATGTTTAGAACTATATGTGCTCATCGGCGTGATAAGTTTGGCAATGAAATTCCAATGTATAGTTGTCGATAAATGTAAAGGAACCACCACAATGGGTAGTATATATATGCATAGTTCCTAGATGTCAAAGGATTGTATAGAAATGAGAATCTATGTGCTTCTACTCAAGCGATATGTTAAATTGGTAAGACTATCTATAGGACATTGCTTGTAAGCCTTTAAAATTTTTGTTGGCTAACCCTCCTGAAGGTTCATTGAGTCAACGAGTTGACATGTTTGTATATAATTTGACAGGTTTATGTGATATATGTGCATATTTGCTAATTTTACGTGGTATATGTGCTCACTTGCATTTATATGTTACGAAAGAGACCTATTATTGCCACATATTAAGCATTTGTCATTTCAATGCTACATGTGTTAAATTGACTCGGTATAAGTTGATAAACTCCATTCATGATTATGATTGAGAATATTTTTATGTTTTACCCCGGTATGGTAGGTAGGTTGGAGATATTTTATTTTACCCCGATAGCTTGATTGGAGATGTTTTATTTTACGGTATGGCACACCAGCTAGAGATATTTTTATTTTACCTGGCATAGTACAGTGAAAGATGTTTTATTTTACCCCGGTATGGTACACCGACTGGAGATATTTTATTTTACCCCGGGATGGTACACCGGCTAGAGGCATTTTTATATGGTTTTTCTGGTCGGATGGCCGCCAACATTATAGTTATAGTTTTTCTTGTGCATTACTTGGTTGCATTTGCACTTCAGTATTGACTTATTGTCGGATTTCTGTTTCCTGGATTCAAGGTTGTTACTACTCCTTATTTCTGGCTCAATTACCATGTTATCTTACATGTTTAATTTCAGCCCCTTACATGCAGTACATTTCATTCATGCGACGTCCTTTCTCTGAGGAACTACATTCGTGCCGCAGTGCGGGTAGAGTTGGGATTACCAGTTACGTGGTAGTTTCATGAAATTAGCGGATATGTTGGTATGCTTCTTTCCTTCTAGAGCTAAGACTAGTTTTGTTTCGATTTAGAATTTTGAGATGTAGTTATGGGTAGGTGAGCCTATTCCCACCATCGGTTGTAGTTTACTCTTTAGAGGCTTTGTGGACTTAGTGTGTACAATGGTATTCAGTTTGTGGCTTTTTCTGAATTTTTGTTGTTTGGTTTATACTCATAGCCTTGTTTACTCATTTTAGTTGTTTACCCTATATTGTTGAGTCATTATAGGTCCAGTTTGTGCTCGGTTGATTGTGACATGGCCTGGACGACCTAAGTGTTACAATTAAAGATGTCATATAGCCGGCTTCCTAGTCAATCAGGTAAAGGGGCCAGTTGCACCTTCCCTAGTTATGGGGCATGACAAACTTGGTATCGGGGAAGTCATATCGGGAGTCCACAAGTCGTGTCTTGTAGAGTGTTGCTTATGGGTATGTTGTGCACCATACTTATAATCAGGAGGCTACAGGGCATTTAGGAGTTGTTTCACTTTGTTCATTAATAGATCGTGCTATAGAGAAAAGATGTAAAGGTTTTAAATCTAAATCGTGCTTATGTTTTCACACCTGTAGTAAGGAATTTGCTACAAGATTTATCAGCACTGATGTTTGAAAGAGTCACAGTCGCCCTCCCACTGATCCTAGAAAATGATTAGAGGCTCGAAGCAGGTTTCCCATTCCTCGTGCCATAGTTCCTCCAAGTTCTAGTCGAATTCTTGTGGGAAGGGATTCAGCCCCTCCTATTGTTTCAGATTCGATAGAGCCAAGAGAATGTAGAGTTATTGATCCTTCATCACCTGTTGTACCTTCAAGTATATCAAAGGGACGAGATTTTGAGAATGCATTTAGGATGTTAACCCGAGTAGTGACGTTTCAAAATCAATAGTTGGAATTTAATGTGGGGGTCTAGGGAAATATTTTGAGAGCTCTAGTGCCTTGGTGTTTTTTGAGTCTTAATCCCTAGCCTTCACGAATTAGTACTTACCACAGGAACTTCGACAGGTTCGAGCTAATAAGGTTTTGTACCTAGAGCAGGGCAGCATGAGTATTCTCGAATATAGTCTCAATTTTAATTCTTTGTCCCAATGTTTCCAAATGAGGTTGCGGAATTCGAGGGATAGAAATTATATTGATTGTATTAGGTTTGGGACCCTATTTGGTCCGAGAGTGTTTGGAATGTCTACCCAGACAAAAATATCTATTGCTCGGATGCTATTATTTGCTCAAAAGACGGATGATTTGATTCACCGTCTACCAAGTAATGGCAAGGAAGTGGAACAGAGTACGGTAACCAGGTCGATAAGACAGTAGGGACCCTAGTGGTGCTTGGAGACCCAGGCCAGCCAGACATTCAATTTCTCCTTGAGATTTACTCTCTACTTTGTCCCTAGATTAGACTACAATTTCTTTTAGCCCCCGTTCCCGAGATAGGCGGTGGCGAGGTCATGGTAAAAACAGCATTAAAAAAGAGCAACTTCAGGTTTGTACACTGATTTTATATGTTAAATGGTTAAGTTTTGATTTTCACTTTTTTTTTCCTGTTATATTTCCTAATGGTATGAATGGAAAGGTGGTATTGTAGTAAATCATAACTCCCATGGTAGTGCATTATTTTGCTTAGGGTTAGAAATGTTACTAATTTTATGGTACTAAAGCATGCCTATCATATGTCAGACAAATAGATGGACTTGAATAAGTACAGTTTAATAAGAAGCAGCAATAGAAAGACAATGCGCTTACGAAAAATGGAATGTGTGTTATGACACAAGAAAGGAAAAAGTTAAAGATATTTATTGGCTATAAGATTACGACTATTGAGGTATAACCCTCATTCGAGGATGAATAATTTTAAGGGGGGGAGGATGTTACACCCCGAAATTCTTTTTGATGATTAATTGATGTTTATATGTTGTATTAAGAGAATTATGGGTTGTATGTTGGCCTTAGGTGAGGAGGGAAACATGTGCAAGGGGAAAAAGGAAGAGTATGTGAAGTTTGTAAGTAGGAGTCAATTTTAAATAGACATATCTCCGAGATATATAATGATTCAGTAGTCCTATAACCTATCAAATAAAAGGTATTTGAGTCTAGTTTACAGTGAAAAAAACCGCTCGTTAATCAGTGTTCAGAGCAAAAAGTTATGCTTGTTTGAAAACATTGTCGGCTGGAAAAGCACCCACGCGCACGGGCGCCGAGACGGGCGAGGTAGCAAAAGTGCGTGCGTGAGGCACGTCACTGCGGAGTGCAGTTCAGCGGGCACCACCCGGCCTTATCCAGCACGCCTATATGAGTAAATTTGAGCTAGAAAGCTCATTTCTACTCCGTTTTACTTGATTTTCAGGAGTCCGGGGAGGGTGAGCTCTATCCAATGGTGAAAAAATACTAGGTAATAAATTGTATGTATAGGTCAAATTTCCTTATAGACCAAGCTTGTAAAGAGTTTCTTATGGCGTGAGCTTCTAATCCGTCAGTTGCTGTATTTTTGGCTGCCAAGCTGCTTCATTTTTAGGCGATAGGGAGGTGAAGTTCTACCTCCATCTTGGTGAGAGCTGAGTACAAGAGGAGGTAGGTGTTTTTACTCCTTAAATTCTTATGAATTAACAAGTTATGTTTGAAGTAAAGTTGGAACTTATGTATTGCTTGGGTGTGTGTTGTTGCTTCATTCTGGCAGCATGGTTTGCCTTACGTTTTGGAATAGTATCTGGCTGAAGAGGAGGAACTCCATATTGGCAGGGGTTAGACACAAGTGAAAGGTAAGTTTTCCTGCTTGGTTTATCCGGTCAAATTCGCAAGCTAAAGCAAGGAAATGAGAGCTAAAGTCGATATGTTTTTATATGATATTTTACTGAGGTTTCTGCCCGTTTTGGGAGTTATTACAGCCATATAGATGCTGGAATTCATCCAAAAGATGGAAGGAATACACCATACATTTGGAATTTAAACACCAAAAGTAGGTAAGCAAAACTCTCTTTAATTGCCTCAAATAAGGTATGTAGAATTGATGAAAGTATATTGTGATGTGGCTGTTTGGTTGTAAGTTTTGGGACATGAATTGTGAATGGGAACTTGGCATAAACCAGTCCTCACTCCATGAAGTGTAATTAACATGAAAAGTTGAAGGTGTCGGAGTTACTAGAAAGCGGAAGAAATTGCTAAAAGATGCGACGAAGCGAGGTATGTAAAGGCGTCCTATCCTTATTTTCCAAGCACGAAATTTTTGTTGTTGATTGGGCCAATGTTCCTACATTTTGAGTTCCTACTAAGGCATGCATGATTCTTCTCAAAGTATTAGAAATACTTCATAGAAATCTTGAAGAGTTAAATGGAGAGTGAACGAGCGTGAAGTGAAAGGCATATTATTACGATTATTATTGTAGTTATGTCGAATCTGAAGTCCTCTCAGCGTAAGGCACCGGTGAGCTGGTACTTTATATTATGCCATGCATGTGATATCAAATGTGTTCAAAATTCTGGTTTCTAAGTGAAATTGGAAAAAATTTGACTACATGCAAATGAACTTAACGCTAAAAATAATTTTATGCTAGATGAGGAGAATGAGAATAACAAAAAAATGAAAATGCCTTAAAATATTTATCACCCTCTTATGAACATTTCCTAAGGTATATAAGTCCAGAGAGATTCCTTGATTTCTCTTCCTTTAGCTAACCCACTAGTTAACGAGTTTCAGACATGATACATTGAACATGAAAGATAGAACTTCGAATGTGTAAATTATTGATATTCTATGAAAACATCTTTATGGGCAGGTTATACAAAATATTTTAATATTGAAAGGTTATACGAAAATAAGTATATATATACGCTTATGCTTACGTTCAAGTTACACAATAGGCAACAAGAATTGTCTTTAGAATATAAATCGTAAATTTCTTGTAACTCTTGTGCTATACGTACCTCACGAGAGTCTCCAAGATATTAGGTTAAAGAAGTGATATAAATATATTATGTGGTAATGATATAATGAATATTATGTGACAACCTTCAATAAATTAGTTAGAGTTGAACGTTTGTAAAATAGTAATAAGTTCACAGAGAAGCTCTGCTATACCCCTAAAGGTTTATGTTAAGTTATCGATTCTAAGTGTTGAGAATTTTTCTTCCATAACCGAAAAGGTGATACTAGGAGATTCTAATCCATTTATAATGATGTAAGCTTTCTTAAGCTTTTCGGTTAATTAAAATTTGCTTTTATAAGACAATCTAGCATCGTCCGAATTACGGTTATAAGTATACTATTTTCCTGTAAGGAAGCACTTGGAGGATTGCTTATGAATTCTCAAGTTGAACAAATCTAAATCTCAAATTCTTAAGTAATGTCTTCCAATCGATAAGTTATGTTGATTGTTTTATGCTAATCTAAGAAGTTTTCAAGAGATCTAATGTCTCGGTCAAGTATTTGAAGTTGCGTACCAGCCCAGAACTCAAGTCTTTTTATGTATTTCTAGTAAGAAGTCTTAATTTATATGATTTTCATGTTATAACATACAGTTGAATTCTTTCAGTTATATTCAAGTCATGCGTCTATATGTTTAGCTCTTGTTGAGTTATCATTTGAATTTCCAAAATTAAGAGGAGAGATTCTCCCATGAACCAATGTTCCTAATGTCTAAGTAAGTATAAGCACAAGATATGATAATGATCAGTTAAGCTTAGAACTTCTAATCCCGAAGTCAGCGGGAGGTCACTCGGTTAACTAAAAATGAGTTTATATGTTATACAGAAGTCTCATATGTTATACGTCTATAATTCGACTCTCGGCTCTACGTATATGTTAAGCGTTATGACAAATAACTCTAGCTCAAGTTATAATTCCCATGTTTTCTTGCAAAATAAGGAAAATGAATTGAGAACTTTATGTTCTCATCGACATGTGATAAGTTTCGCGATGAAATTTCAACGTATAGTTGTAGATACATGTAAAGGAACCACCACAGCCCAGAGCGGTATATATATGTAGTTCCCAAATGTCAAAGGATTGTATAGAAATGAGAATCTATGTGCTTCTACTCAAGCGATACATTAAATTGGTAAGACTATCTATAGGACATTGCTTGTAAGTCTTCTAAAATTTTATGTTGGCTAAACCTCCTGAAGGTCCGACGAGTCGCTGAGTTGACATGTTTGTATATTTTTGACATCTTTATCGATGATATGTGTGCATATTTGCTAATTTCGTGATATATTTGCTCACTTGCATTTATATGTTACGAAAGAGACCTATTACGACCCTGATTAAGGATTTGTCATTTCAATACTACATGTGTTAAATTGACTCAGTATAACCTTTATCGGTTCCATTCATGATTATGATTGAGAATATTTTTATTTTTACCCCGGTATGGTACATCGAATTTGGAATATTTTTATTTACCCGAAGAGCCTGCCATTTTGGAGATGTTTTATTTTTTCGGTATAGCACTGGCTGAAATATTTTTACCGGTATGAGTACACCAGGCGGAATATTTTTATTTTACCCGGTATGAGTATACTATTGGAGATATTTTATTTACCCCGGTATGATACACCGTCTGGAGGCATTTTTATATGTTTTTATGGTCGGCTGGATACTTGCTTATTATAGTTATAGTTTTTTCTTGTGCATTACTTGGTTGCATTTGCACTTGATGGAGTTATTGTTAGGTTTTCGGTTTCGGGATTCTAGGTTGCTACAATTCCTTATTTCTGGCTCAATTATCATTTCTATCTTACATGTTTACAGTTTTCCAGCAACACATAGTAGTATATTTCATTCGTACTGATGTCCCGCTTCGCCTGGGGGCCTGCTTTCGTGCCGCAGGTGCAGGTAGGGTTGGGATTGCCAGTTGCGTGCTTGATTCGTGAATTAGCGAGTTTGTATTGGTATGCTTCTTTCTTTCTGGAGCTAAGACTGGTTTTGTTTCAATTAGAGTTTTGAGATGCATTATGGGTAGGTCGGAGCCCTATTCCAACCATCAGTCAGTTTACTCTTTAGAGGCTTTGTGGACATAGTGTATTTTAATGGTATTCGGTTGTGGCCTTCTCGGCTTTTTTTGTTTTTTGGCTTAGCATACTCATATACTTGTTTGCATTTCAGTTGTTTACCCTGTATTGTTGAGACATTATGGGTCAGTTTGTGCTCAGTTCATTGTGACAGGTGACCTGGACGGTCTAAGTGTTACAGTTACAGATGTATGCCGGCTTTCCGGTCGATCGAGGTACAGGGCCGGAGTTGCACCCTCCCTAGTTATGGGGCGTTACACTATATTTGACATCGACCGCTTTATGTCAATTGTAATTTGGGTGACATCAAATTTTGGCGCCGTTGTCGGGAATACGGCTAAGGCTTTTGTTAATTGTGTTTGTTTACTGTTGGTTCTTATTTTCGTTTTATTTTTCTTTTGTTGTTTTTAAAAGGTCTTAGGTTGCGTGCATGGCCCAGTACTAGGAGCCAAGGAAAATCCTGGTTCAAATTGATCACGAACTCAAGCAAGCGTTGAAAAATCTGAGAAGAATGGCCAACATACAAGAACAAGAGACAGCGGACCAAGCTACAACAAGAATGTTGGTGGGGAACAGAAGTTCGGGCTAGAGATCGTGAGTTAGCTAGGGTTGCTGAAACAACGCCTAGGCTGTCGAAGTAGAAGTGAGCTAGAAGGAACAGAGGTCCAAAACAGTAGAGACACCGGTATTTCGATGAGGATGATGATGTCGGTATTGACAAAGCCGGTGCAAGCTGGGCTATTGTCCCTCCCCATTTGCCTATTGGGGCCAAAGTTTGATAAATGCAGTGCTATGATCCAGCTGCTCAACATGAAGGTAATATTTGCGGGTCATGCGAAACGATGTTGCACATACTCACTTGACCAATTTTTGTGGGTATCTACAAAACATAAGCAATCGAGTAAGTTAGGATGCAGTTGGTTGAGGTTATTTAGGTTATTTTCCCTTTTCATTAGGAGTGGGGCAACGCTACTGGTTGACGGGGCGCACTTGATTCTATCACTACATGGAGGGAGTTGAAGAGCTTTCCTTGAAAGATTTTTCCCACCTTCTAGAGCCTTGCAGTTGAAAGATGAGATATATAATTTCAGGCAGCTAAATTCTGAGGCACTTCACGAGACGTGGTTGAGATTCAATAAGAAGCAAGGGTGGCCCAAACCACAAGGATCCCGAAGATACGTTACTTTGGAAATTTTCTACAGATCTTTAAATGCTAACACACCAGGCCCAGTGGCTGATACCATATCTGGCGGATCATTCATGAGTCACACTTATGCCAAGGAGGCTGAGCTACTTGACAGAATCACCACAACCAACCGCGCATGGCACACAATAGAGTCGGAGATTTCGGTCGATTCTTAAGTGGTAGGTATGTCTGAGAATAGAGAAGAAAGGACGAAGAATGAGATCAAGACATTGCTTAGATAAAGACCACAATAGGGCTGCTTGCTAAGCATTTGATGAGGTTAGACTGAAAAAAAGTGAATGTTGTGGGTTCTCCAAGGTAAGGCCAGAAATGATAGGCGATCTGTCGAGGAGAATCTAACTGTTTGAAAATGATCAAGGGCGGGTTTCCGGACCAACTTGCAAAGGTCTAACCAAGACTCTTGGTGTCAGGTCAGGGAACCAAGGTCGGAACTATTACAGGGATAACAATTACAACAAAGGCCAATACAGAGACAATGGAGACTAGAAAGAAGCGTAAAGTACAAGAATGATAGAGCGGTCACGTATGTCCCTCCAAGGAACCGTGAGCGGTATAGTGGTTCAAGGGTTGAAGACATATTGTCAAAGGTACTTAAGAAGATGGAGGCAACATATGTCCATTTCAAAGGAGCTCCACCATTGATATTTCTAGTATGAATCAAAGGTGAAATCACATACCGTGGCCATTAAGCAAGTGAGCATGGTAGAGTGGATATGCATTTGAGATGAACCGAGAGCGAAGGCACACTTCCCGGCTTAACCTGGGCAAAATTCAAAAAATGACAGTCACTACTAGGAGTGGGAAGGCAGCTTGATTGATTCCTCGAGCCGATTGTGACGATGTGACAAAAGAGCCGTATTGATTGATGATGACCCAGGATAGCGATTCCGAGGATCCAATTTTGGTTGATAATTCCGGTGAGTGAAGACTTCTCCTAATGTGCAAAGGAGCATGGATGCGGAAATGAGAAGGAGAAGGAGGCTGAACAAAGTTCACCTTTGGAGATCCTAGACCTCCTCCCTCTTTTCCACAGTGATTGAAGAAAAAGGTCAAAGATGGGAAGTATCACAAGTTCATTTCCATGTTGAAACAATTGTCTGTGAACATCCTATTAGTTGAGGAACTTGAATAGATTCTGGAAACTATGATAAATTTATGAAGGACCTTGTCACTAGGAAAAGGGCGTAAGCTTTGAACCACGAGATAATTTGCTGCTGGCAGTGCAATAGCATCCCTTTCTCTTGTTCAGAAGAAGGAAGACCCTGGAGCAATCACCATACCGTGCACTATTGGAGACTTTAACTTTGTTAAGGTGCTATGTGATTTTGGAGCTATTGATTTGATGCGCTAAGTAGTGTTTAGGCAGTTGGGCTTGGGAGCCCCAAACCCGACTCATTGTATCTCTTGATAGTGATCATACGGTGAAGAATCCGGTGGGAATTCTATATGATGTTCTAGTGAAGGTGGAGTCCTTTAAATTTTCAGCCAATTTGTCACATCTGGTGGCCAGAATGATTTTGAGGTCCCCATTTTTTTGGGCGAGCCATTCCTCGCCACCCGGACGTGCTCTTGTAGACCTTAGAGACTGGACAACTCAAATTCCAGTTGAACAATGAGAAAGTGACATTCAATATATGTAGATCCATGAAGCAACCAAGCTAAGATATGAGGTGGTCTCAGTAATTGATGTTGTCGAACACAGGTTCCCAATTCTTATTGATTTTGATTCTTGATATTACTTGGCCAGTTTTGATGGATGTTGGTGCTGAGAAGATCCATGGGGAGTGAGGATGTTAATGAACTTGCTTTGGCATGGGGTCATACACTTATGCTGCAAAGAAGATTGATCTTGACATGAAGAATCGGGTGACCGCACCAGCCAAGCCATCTATTGAGGAGCCTCCGATGTTGGGCTCAAGCACCTCCGTCTCATTTTACGGTATATTTTTACAGGAACCAGTAATGCTTTATCGGTCATTGTTGCATATGACTTGGAGAAATGGAAAGTGGAGGCTTTGGTCTCCATTTTGTAGAGATATAAAAGCCACCGAGGTGGACCATTGCGAGACATCATTGGAATCCTAGCCGGTATTTGCACTCAAAAGATCCAGCAGGCGGATTGTGTTACGAGCATTGGCATCAGCGTACAAGTTGAATCCACCTATGCAGAGGTGGTCAAGAAGGAGATTATCAAGTGGTTGGATGCAGGTGTGGTTTACCCCTATTTCTGACAGCAAATGGGTGAAGGCAACTAGTTGGTGTGCTACCGAGCGGAGGAATCATGGGTGGTCCAAATGCTAACAATGAGCTCATTCCTCTAAGACCCGAGTCACCGGTTGGAAATGAATGGACTATAGGAAGTTGAACCGTTGAACGCAGAAAGATCACTTTACTATGCCATTCATGGAGTAGATGTTGAACCAACTTGCAGGCGAGAGGATGGTATTGCATTTCGCCTTGATGGTTATTCGAGTACAATTAGATTTCTATATCCCCGAAGATAGAAGAAGACCACGTTCCCTTACTCCATATGGTAAATTTGCATTTAAGAGGATGTCGTTCGGGTTATGTAATGCGCCCACCACTTTTCAGCGTTGCATGATGTCAATATTTTCTGATATGGTGGAGGAAATCATTGAAGTCTTTATGGAAAGCTGTTCGGTGAGTGGGTGATTCAATCAAAGATTGTTTGGCTCATTTGCAAGGTCTTTGACGATGTAAAGAGACCAACTTGGTGGCTAGTAGGAAAAGTGCCATTTCATGGTCAAAGAAGGTATAGTGCTAGGCCATAAGATTTCTGGTAAGAATTGAGGTGGATAGGGTAAGATAAGAGTAATTGCTAGTCCACCACCTCGATTTATGTAAGGTGTTCGAAGTTTTGGGTCATACGGGGTTTTACAGAAGATTCATCAGGACTTCTCAAAATTGCATAACCATTGTGTAAACTGCTTGACAAGGAGGTGAAGTTTGTTTTTGATGGCGTGTTTGAAGCGTTTGAATTCCTTAAAGAGAGATTAACCAACGCCCTAATAATAGTAGCACCGGACTAGTCTTTACCATTCGAGGTTATGTGTGATGCTAGCGGAGTGGCCTAAGGAGCTGTATTGGGTTAAAGACATGAAAATATTTTCCATCCTATTTATTATTCTATCAAGGCTCTAAATGCAACTTAGAAAAAGTACACCGTAAAAAAACAGGAGTTGTTGGATGCCGTTTTTGCATTGAGAAGTTTCACGCATACTTACTTGGAACTAAGGTGATAGTCCATACAGACCATGCATCTTTGAGATATCTGCGGCAAGAAAGGATGCCCGATCCACGATTCGGTCGATGGGTTCTACTACTACAAAAATTTGAGTTAGGGTAAAGTGTTGTTTGTCGATGACTACACGCAGAAGTGCACGTGGTCGAACAAGTAGTAAATTAACCAAGTAAATGAAGCCATCGATCCACAGGGGACTGGACTACGAATAAAAAATCACACTCAGAATTAATCGATTTACTTTACTCTAAAAATGCAGACAACGGTGTAAAGAAAAGTTTTTATATTTTGTTATCTAATTTTATACTACAGCTAAAATAAATATACAAGTGAGTCAGGCTATGAATGTGAGCATGCTGAGGCTAAAACGAACGTGTAAAAATTAATTATCGATATACATAGTTTATCTTTTCTCTAGGTTGCTAGTCGAAACTTGGCCAATGGATTAAAACTCTCGTATTTAACCTTTAGAATCATGAACCTTCCCACCTACATATGCAGTGATAAGAAGAAATTCATGTTCTAGCCATACAAAACCGATTCCACACTTGACTAATACGACTTTCGGTATATTTCTATCTGAAGGTAAATCAATTCTCAATTTTCCCAAACAAAGAACAGATCATATCCTATTAATTCACAACTTTCCGGTTTCTTGCCCTCTCGGGTGAAGCCGGACTTTCGGATTTACATTAACATTGGCCAGACATTAATGCAGTAAGAACAAGAATTAAATAGAACAACCATAGAAGAAAAGATGAAACAACCAAATAATCAACAATTACATTTCAATACAATTGTTTTCCACACAACCTCGATGAAAGGGGTGAGCCACTCGTTTGTGGATTAAGCATCATTAAATGAGTGTAAATCATACAAACAATTGAAAGAAAGAAAGAAAGGAATAGAAAACCTAAGAATTTTCATCCTCTCAGCTACTTTGTAACCCACGTTCTTGCTCCACCAAGTCAGAATAATTAAAAATGAACCTAAGTGTTCTATTTATGTTGGAGACCCGGAATAACAAGCAACGTGTCACAGGTGCAACGCGGAAGTACTGCCTCCATGAAGCACAGTGCAAGGCAGCTCTCTGGAATTTAGCCGCCCGAGTAGTACTCCCAACGTGGCACGGCATGCAAGCGGGAGCATGCCCAGCGTGCCACGTTGCAAACGCGAACCTTCACTGGAATGTCAAGATCCAGGAAATTAATTCCAACGTGCCACGGCTCGATCGCGGACCTTCTATGGAAATTCTTGAAATTATATCTCGAGCAGAATGCATCCGCGTGGCAGGCGTGTCACGGCTCCATCATAGACCTCTTTATTCTTGCTTCTCAACTGCTTCTTGCTCGCTCCGAGTCCATCTCCGATTCCTCCCTACATGCATCTTAGCTCCATAAAAAGTATGTTTTTCCTGCAAAACAACGCTAATCATGTTGGTTAGTATAAAGTCACACTTCCCTACAATTTACATGAGAATGTACTACATTGTTGGATAAACAAGGCAAAACCGATGCATTTGAGTATCACTTGGGCATATAAATATGCCCAGATCATAAAGGACCGAAAAGGGACTGAAAACCTGGTGGCGGATCACGTATCAAGATTGGAATATGATGCAGCAGTTCGAGATGAGCATGAAATAGATGATGCATTCCTAGAGGAGCAGGTTTTTGTGGCTTCACAAGATCTCATCCATGGTTTTTAGACTTTGATAATTATCTGATGAGTGATGTTGTATCGGAGAACTTATCTTTTCACCAGAGGAAGAAGTTCATGTTTGACGTGCAAAAGTTTTCCTGGGATGAGACCTACTTATTTTGAATATGTTCTGATGGGGTTATTCGGAGATGCGTCCCCAAGGTAGAGATGTTGAGTATACTAGAGTCCTTCCACTCATCCCCTATTGGGGGTCACCACAGCGGGATTCGCACAACCTACAAAATTCTGCAATGTGGGTATTGTTGGCCGACCATTCACTAGGATGAGCATGATTTTTCAAAGGCATGTGATGCATGTAAAAGGCAAGGAGGCATATCATGGAGGCATGAGCTTCCTCTTACTCCCATCCTAGTCATTGAGCTATTTGATATGTGGGTCATTGATTTCATGGGCCCATTTGTGAGCTCAAATGTGATGAAGTTCATACTTGATGTTGTTGACTATGTTTCGAAATGGGTGGAGAAGGTTGCGCTTCCAAATAATGAAGGTAAGAGTGTCACAACATTCTTGAAGCGGAATATATTTGCTAGATTCGGGACTCCTAGAGCCATCATTAGTGATAAGGGTTCATACTTCTATAACAGGTTGTTTCGCACTTTATTCGAAAAATATGGGGTAAAACACAGGGTGGCAACACCCTATCATCCGCCGTCTAGTGGGTAGGTTGAAGTCACAAACCGGGAGATAGAGACCATCTTGGCGAAGACTGTGAATGCTAACCGAAATATTGGGCACAAAAGCTAGATGATGCTTTATGGGCTTATCGGACCGCATTCAAGACTTCTATAGGTATGTATCCGTATCATCTTGTTTTTGGAAAAGCATGATCTTCCAGTTGAACTTGAGCACAAAGCTATGTGGGCACTCAAGAAGCTGAATTTGGACTAGAGAGAAGCTGCGGACTTGAGGCTTGATTAGTTGAATGAGTTAGATGAATTTCGTTTGAAAGCCTATGAGAGTTCGGAAATTTATAAACTAAGAATTAAAATTCAGCATGACCAAAATATCGAAAAGAGAGAGTTCAGCCCTGGTGATATTGTGTTACAATTCAATTCTAGGCTTCTCTTGTTTCCTGGCAAGTTAAAGTCCAAATGGTTGGGTCCTTTTCGAGTGGTTCAAGTATTCGCCCACGGGGTAATTGAACTGGAAAATCATGAAGGAAAGAGCTTTAAAGTTAACGGTCAACGGGTGAAAGCATATTTGGGGAGAAGCAAAAAATAAAGCTGGTGGATCTCTAGGCTTAGGGTGAAGTATGAGTAACCCAAGGACTTGCGTCGTTCCACGATATTAAATCAGGAACTACATAGGAGGCAACCCATGGAGGTGTTTTTGGTGAATTCTGATTAGTCAAAATACCCCCGTGGTGCCGCGACGTTAAATCAAGCATTTCTTGGGAGGCAACCCAAGTTGTAATTGTAAGAAAAATATAGTGTTTACGTGTGTTGATGTGTGCAAGTGATTAAGATGGGAAATTTGAAGTTAAACTCGAAATCTGAACTTTAGTTGCTGGTTCCGAAAAGCACAGAACGAGTCATCATCAGACCAAATGACTCGTTAACTGGATTATCGTCATTGTTGCATAAAAAACTGTAGACAACACTTGACCAAACGAGTCGTTGCCAGTGGCAATGAATCGTGAGGTTTTCCCTCAAGTCTACTGGATCACAGGTGGAAAACCGAGAAAGGTGACAACGACTGACTTAATGAATCGTTCGACGACCAAACGATTCGTTAAGTGGCCCGTCGGGAAGCTACCACAGTTCAGGGCCTATGACTCAGGCCATGACTCATTGGGTAGCACTACGAGTCGTTAGGTCCCAAGTAAGATCTTAAGCTTAAGCCACTTTACGAAGGGTCAAACAATTTGTTTCACTACCTAATGAATCGTTACGTGGGTAATGGTATGTTTTTAATTAACTTCCACTCGACCTGACCCACACACAAGTTAGGGTAAATCGTTTTTTTAAACATATAAAATCACCCGATTTTTTTTGCCCTCCAAACTCTCACTTGATTTGAAGCCAAAATTATTTTTTTAACTTCAACACTACCCACTTCTTCACCATTCTAAGATCAATTGCTCACTATCAAAGCACTCAAACACACATGATCGCCCTCAGTTGCTCAAGTACCAAACCCTATTGCGATTTCAAATTCCTCAAATCGAAATCATTGTGAGTATTTGATTATGTTATGCTCTTCTCCATCTATTTTATCATGTAATGATTGTAAATTCGACCAAATATCATGAGTTTTACGAAATCCTAGTGGCAAGACATTGAATGAAATTTTTTTTATGGAACCCTTAAGGAATGCAATGATATGTGCTTGTGGGAAATTTAATTTCGTTGATATGGAACTTTGGTAATGGTATTTTTCATAAAACTCTTGAGCACGAGCCATGTAACAAGGCGTGGTATACAAAGAGGAGCATCTACGAGGAGCCCAAGCTAGTCACCACGGGGCTCAAGGAGCTCCTTAAGCTGCAGGCTTTGTTCGACAAATACAGGTTCGAGTGGTTGACTGAGCCATCAGGAAGCTACAACCTCTGCCTGGTTAGAGAATTCTATGCAGCCTATGCAACCACACTACAGTGTCTGGCATTTGGTGGTCAAGATTGGAAAAAGAGGCCTGCTTTAACATAGGTGTTGGTTCGGGGGACTCCTGTGGACATATTTGAGAGGACCATCTCCAGACTACTTTATGGGCCAAACTATCATTCCCCGATAAACACAGCCGAGTTCGATCACAGACTATTTGAGCTCAAGAAAGTCAAGACTAAGAAGCTGAATAGTGAGAAGAAAATCAGGAAATACACTTGGCTGTCATGGGTCATTGCCACAAGAGGTCCGTTTGTTTAATGGTTGCATGCCACCGAGTCCCAGATAAAGAAGGCCACATTAAATTTTCAAGCTAAGTTTCGATGGTCACTGGTTCTGTATAGGCTGGTACCAACCAGAAATTATAACATTCTTTCACCTGACAGAGCTGCATTGGTAGCTAGTATTATGGAGCGTACGCCATAAATTTCCCGCGGTATATTGCTGAAGAGATTCGAGAGCGGGCAATAAATGATGGAACTACCATTTCCTTTCCATACCTTGTTGATAGACTCTATCAGGATTCAAAAGTGCCAGAGTTTCCATCGGTTGACCAGAGCATAGTGGTCAACAAGATAACCGATATCGGGTTGATAAGGGATGACATAAACCCAGTATCGAGAGAAAGGAGTCAGGCTGCCGCATCCGCTGGAGTGACTATATTGGCAGACACATTTAGTAGTGGTATGCAAACTGAGGCTGGTGTATTTACTGAGATGGCGGTAGAGTCCACAGAGGCCAAGGAGATGGGTAGCCAGCCTAAGGCTACAGATGCAGTTGACATTCCCACACCTGCGGAGATTCTAGAGTCATCATCCACAGCAGCTGCATCTTGCCCACCTGTTGTACCCTCAAGTGCTCCTTCAGTCGATCTAGACATTATTTCCAAAGAATTCCTGACCAAAATGGCTAAACGGCTGGCAAAAGCTTAGAAATAACAAGCACACACGGCTCTACAGGTAAAGGTGAAAATGGAGCAAGTCAAGCCTTGGGTTACCAAAGAATTGGAGGCTCTCTCTAGCTCAGTGCATGGAAGGTCAGATGCTTTTGAGAGACGCATGGATGAGCGCCTGGCACAGTTACAGGCGCCCGAATTGGCAAGGTGGTATGTGGAGGTAGCAACGCTCAGAACGGAGGTGTGGGAGTTGTCCACATGACAAGTAGTTGCGATGCCTCCACCCGTGCTTCCAGTAATTGAGGATGAGAGTGAAGAAGAGCTACCACCATTATTTTACTTCATTAATGAGGAGCCGATGGCGCAAGATTAGGGCAAGAGGCCTCGTGAGGAGGTGAGTTTTGAGGAGGATGACTCTCTGCTCCGTCAGCAGAAGTGAGAGCGGAGAGAGATGGAGACAATGCTACATTTATCCAGAGAGGAGGCTCGACAAAGGGCTGCAGTTGAGGCAGCAGAAGCTAGGGGAGAAGGTACAAGCTCAGTTGGGTCTGAAAATGCACCGGGTCAAGCCGGTGGTATAAGAGAGGACACTGGAGGAGTATCTGCACCCTCCACTGACCAGGTCGCAGACACCTAGGTTGCACAGATATGTTCCCTACTTCCATGGTTTTGTTTTTTTATATATGCGTCGAGGATGACGCATGCTTTTCTTGATGGGGATGGGGAAGGATACCTGTGTATTTTTGCTGAACATAACCCGAGGTTTTTTCTTACTGGATATCTTTTCTCTGGGGTGTTCCTTATCTAGTAGAACCGCACGCTTAGGTTTTTATGTTTTTGGTGTTTATTTGTGTCGGTAGAAAGAAAGTTACGTGAACTTAAGGCAGTCAAGAGCATGAATTTTTGAATTTAGTTGAACTGATAATGTGATACCCCTCCTAAAAGTTGTTTTTGTATGTGTGTGTTAAAATCTACAAGTATGACCTTTGTGAATCTTTGCATGGGATTAAAACTGTGAACATGTTTACCATTGTATGGCTGTACCTGAACTAGAAGTTAGTAGAAGTGATGATGTTGACCTGTGCTATGTGTGAGCGAGGTTTAATAGTTATATTCTGCTGTGTGTGTCAATCTAAAACTTGTCTGGTCAGTCGTACCGAGATAGAGGATGGCAAACTAGGAAAGGATCATAGGACATTTTTAATTAATGAGCCCACTTTATCCTTAAAAGACCGACCAAAAGAAAATAAATATCCCTTGATTCAAATTTTTGAGCTTAAATTGAGCTTTCTTTTTGTTTACACCAATTCACCTTCCTTCTTTGATTAAAAATGAGCTTGTTTTGGCCCTGGTCCCTCCTTGGACACTGTGAACCTCAACTCAGGAAAATCGCCTAAGTTGAGGGTGGCTATTATAGGGGTGATTTTAAGAAGAGTAGGGTGGAATGAGATTGGGTAATGAAAATGAAAGAGCTGGTGCGATGTGTGTAATGAAAGAAAAGAAAGAAACAAAAATGTTGTTAAAGAGAAGAAGAGCAAGGAAAGAAAAGAAAAGAAAAATGTTAAATCAATGAATGCTTGAAAGAAGAAGAACCGCACTCGTAGTTGCAAACAAAAATAAAAGAAGAAGTACGTAAAGGAAAAAGGGAGAAAATATGAAAAAGGTTAAAAGTGGAGTCAAGGCGTGTGTAGTGCCAAGGAGGGTTAAGCTACTAGTCCCATATGTACCATACCCGAAATCGAGCCTACATTACAAGCTTAAAAAGTCCTATAGTGATCTTGGTTACCTGTCTGAAAATCAAGGTATTGAAAGTAAAGGCAAGCCTATGGCATTGCATGCACACAACTTGAATTTCTTTGTGAGAGCGAGAATGATCTTATCTAGTCCCAAGAGAAATGCATTCTTACCTAGTCTCAAGAGAAATGCATTAATATAATCATATACACACGAGTGAGTGTGGGACTTCTTTGAGGTGAGAGCATTTGGTCAACAAAATTGTCTGCAAACTGTCTGGGTCAGTGTTATAAATTTTTGTGCATAGTTGCAAGTGACAATGTTTTGCCATGTTTCGATTCCTCTGAGTCATGGTTGAAAAATTTGCATATGCATTATGATTTGAGTTTGTATGATAAAAGAGGGGTTAGAAATTTTTACTTGATGAAGAGTTGTGACTGCCGTAAGTTTCCTAAAGTTCTTTTGATTGAAGAGTCAAAGTAGTTTATTTTATTTTTTTGTTGCCTGAGGAGATGCAAAAGTTCTAAGTTGAGGGTATTGATGTGCCATGATTTTACGGCACTTTCGATGCTTAAAACAAAGAAACTATGCACATTTCAGGTATGTTTATGTAGATATGATGCGTTTTGTGTTGAATGATGTAGGAAAACAAGTCCGGAATGTAAAATACGCAAACTAAGGAAAAATTGGACAAAACTGGAGGCTGATGCCAGGCCATGAGTCGTCATCCCAGGGAATTACTCGTGCCTAAAGTCGTGGGAAGAAATAAAAGCTTGATGAATAAGATCCATTGTACTTAACGAATTGAAGGCACGACTCATTACGTCTGGTAACGAGTTGTTGTGACAGTCGTGGAGACTGGGAGGAGAAAATCTGAAGAAGTGTCCAGTGAAGGCAACGAGTGACATAATGAGTCGTCGGGTGAAGTGAGGACTCGTCATCCGTTACTGTGGGCATCCGTCGAGTGCACTGGGAGATTTGGTCAGCCAGGGCCACGAGAGACCTAACAACTCGACCCAGGCCTGACGAGTTGTTAGGTGACCCGTCACCAGGAATGGAAAAATTACTGAGAATGACTCAAGACCACTGGCCACAACTCGTTGGGAGACCCAACGAGTCATTACATGGCCCGTTACCCCTACTGACCTGGAATCCAAGTTTAGTTAGGATAAGATTTGTTTGGAACTATAAATATAATTTTTAGGTTTATTTTATAGACATAGTTATTTTTTACTGACTTTGAGGAGGATTCTAGTGTTGTTAATAATTGTTCTTGGTTCAAGAAACAAATTTTATAATTTTGTTCTTGATTTTGGGAATTAATCAATATTGGAGTTTCGTTCATCGGTTTTGGAGGTATATTCAATTCACTTGGTTTTCTTCTACGAGTTTTTGTAAGTTACAATTATGATTTATTCTTTATTTTGTGATTGTGATTATTCAAGCCTGAGTAGTTAAACCCATAACTAGGGTTGTGGGAACCATGATGAATTAACATACATAGGTAAAACACTTAGTGATTCTTGAACGAGGTTTAATGCATGTATTAATTTTTCCTTTTGTTTTAATTATTTCTTAACGGTTGCAAACGTTGAAACTTTCCTTATTCTTACTTACCGGATCAAGGAGGTAGTGAATGGGAAAAAGGGATTAACAACGGAAATTTGAGGCTATCAACCCTCATCTAATAGCTTGAACTTCTCCGAGGATAGCTAATCTGATATTAAGGGTAAGTGTTAATTAAGCATACACCCGTATACAGACCAAGTTGCATGGTGATAATAATCTAGATAGGGGACCAACCATTTAGGTGAACCTAACTTACTAATATTGCATGCTAAACACTGGAATAGATCACTAGTGTAAAAGCCTTATGGTTATGCAGTCATGGGGAACACAATCCTAGTAACCTATCAATTGAATACAAACCAAAATAGATTTAAACTTTTACTAGTCTTTACTCTTGTTTATTATTTTATTTTTCTATTCTTTCCCCCCTAGGAAATAAGTAAGCAGATAGTAATAGTAAATCACATTGACTCAAGTTCTTTCCATATTCCCCGTGGGATCGACCCCAACCTTTGTTGGGTTCTATATTTGACATCAACCGCTTTATATCTCAATTGCGAGGTGTAATTTAGGCAACATCAACTCTCGGGATCAACCCCGATCATTGTCAGTCTTCTGAGATAGCATCGTACATTTTTGGTGAGTCCTCATCTCTCGAGGACTAGACTATTCAGATTTTCTTATGTACTTTCAGTTTAAGATTGTTGAGTTAGTTGGGGTCTTTTCCCATCAACTCGTCATGTTTAGAGGCTTTTCATACATATGGTTGTATTCAGCTTCAGATTGTGTGTTATGATGGTATGTTTAATCTAGACTTTCGCTATGAATATCTTGTTGATTCTTCTATTGTATTGATCGAGTTAGATGTATGCTTATTCCATGGGTCGACTTTGAGTCTCTTGAGGCTCCTTGTCCCGTGTTACAATCTGGGCCTACGTTCGGGTCATGATATACACTTTCCTAAGAACTTCATAATTTTTAGACATTATCACCTATTATTTTCTTCACTTTAATTTTTAGCCCTCTTTTCATCAATTGTTTCCACAAATAGTTCTCATCATATTAAGAATCCTTTATTTTGGTTTTTCTTTCAAGAATTCTTATTCTATTTATTATTATTTTTTATATCACATTCTTTCCATGAGGGTCTTTTCATCATAAGTATTTTTCATTAGTCACCATTTACACTTGACCATCCTTTTTTCTTTAGATTTAATAATTTTATCACAGTCTATGCTACAATGCTTAAGGAAGCAGGATGCAAAAGTAAGAAATTCACTAAAAAAGATCAAGGAAAATATATCGCTAACAAATGAAAGACTATAGGCTCAAAGAGCTAACTAGTGGTAACAATATATGAACAGGCTAAATTTCACAAGAAAATCAAAGAAATCCTATTATCAACTTCTAGACAAAGCAACACTTTTGATTTCGCTTCTATAACATGCAGAGCATGTTCAAGATTGAAGTGAAAAACATGGACTATATTCTCACCTCACATGGAACAAGATCAACAGAGGACAATTTCATGAATATTTCCAGCTCAATGTCAATATAGTGAATTTAACATAAAGCCAATGCTAACAAACATGAGGTAAGACAATGAGTTTAGGCATTTTTGAAAGAGACAAGATCATTTAATTTTGCATCATACTTATTTTCTTACAACTCAAGACTTGTGTTATTTGATCAATTTGACATTTTAGCTGAGCATCTAGTATTTCGGCTGATTTATAAAAGTTGAACTTTTCTATATACTAGCAAGTGACTAATTTTTCCTCAAGACGGTCGCCATCCACCAAACATCGGGAAAAGTCTTAACTATTACTAAAGAAATTATTCATATAAGTTTAAAATATTCCTGGTTCAGATGTCCCTCTCGGAAAAGAATATCAGTCAAAAAAATTGAGGGGTGGATTAGCCGCGCCACCTATGACAAACTAAGCAGCTAAATCAATAAAACCACACTGAACATAGTCAAAACAAAATCAAATTTCACTATAACAGGATCACCCTTAGTCCAACTTTAAACAAAAATATTAAAACATACAATAACACACCACCCCACACTTAGATCACTGTAATGTCCTTAATGTAGAAAATAAACATTAAAAGAACGTAAAGGGTAAGGGACTCCTTGGAGACTCTAGGTCTCTCTATCTCCCTTAGAGTTCTTATCCTCATCTAATAGTAACATAGGGTCCTCATTTCTATCTAGGAAGGATCAGGTAATCGGTGCAAGAGACACCATCTGCTCTAACTCTTCTAAGCTGACTTCTCCGTTCTCAATTTAGATCTTCAACTCCGCATCGAGCAACTGAATGGACTGCTCGATGCGGGTTTTCTTCTACTCAATCCTGAGGCTAGCTATCCTATTGGCCCATGAAGCTGTCTGTCACGATCCGAACAGAGGCCCGGATCGACACACGGCACAAGGAGCCCCAAGAGACTTCAAGTCGACCCATGACATGAACATATAACTAACTCAATATCAATAAAGTGTAATACTCAGCATAACGAAATAGCGGAATCATAAACATGAAATAACATAGAAAGTGGAACATACTACATTTATAATAACCGAATACTACATTTAATCTGAAAGCCTCTAACATGTCCAATGGGTTGATGGGACAAAACCCTCAACTAACCCCGCAAGTCTAGAAAATCGAACATGAAAAGATAACTGATATCAACAGGTCCTCGGAGAATGAGGACTCACCAAAGAGCTGGGTGCTAAACTCCGAGATGAACTACTGATGGTGCTGGGTCTGAACATCAGAGCCTGTATCATAAAATTCTACAACATAGATTATGCGGTCAGTACGTGGAATGTACCGGTACGCAAGGTAAGTAAAACTGCTTAGAAAAGTAAAATCATTTAAAACATGCACAACGTAAACATAAACAACATAAGAGTCAGAGAGTAGGGGTTGCATGCATTCTTTCTGAAAACATGATCTCAACATAACATAACATCATAATTGAATCGATTGACCAAAAACTGAAATATGATAATCATACATAAAACTAAACATTGGGTCAAACCTACTTTAGAACATATATAACATGAATATCATGAGTGATGAATATGCATAACTAAAATCATGAGGAACATTGGGAAACTCGTCCTTTAATCGACATACTATGATAGAGCTTACATGGTCCCAACTATCACACTCAAGTGAGTAGGGCCGTCCAAAGCCTTGCCAGGGCTAAGGACGATACCATGATATCGACATCAAGCTTGTTGCCCAATAAGGCAGGTGATAGCTCACAAGGGAGGTTCCGAAGTAATATATATATATATATAAGTATAAACNATATATATATATAAGTATAAACCTACGTTAGTATTTAGTTCTGAGGCATAGGGTGATCGACCCTTAGCCTACTCGGTGCTAGACACTACTCCCAAAACATGCATATGCTCTCCATCATTTTTCAACGAAGCTTACCATCGTCAATTGATGAAGCTCAATAATCAATACATCACAAATATGAAATCATGCATATGAGATGCTTTATCTAAAACCACACCACAAGCTGAAAGATAATTAGGAGTCTTCGCTCCAAAATCATGTGGTAAGCTTAATTCGGGAAAATCATGAATCATACTTGAACATATGGGCATTGCCCCATACTTTAACATGCTTGAAAATACTCAATTCATATTGAATACATGATTATAAACATGGGTAGCTTGAAAACATGCTTTTCATCATAATATCTCATCATAATCATACATCCATCATGAATCTCATCTTTCATGAACTTTCCATAATTGGGCATTTTGATTTAATAAACTCAGGACATGATTTTTCATTGAAAAGAACGTAAAACTTTCCCATGAATCATAATTCAATAGTAGAAAAATATTTAAATCATACCCATGTAGAGAATTAGAAAATTCATGCGTTGGGTTAAAACCCCATAGATTAGACATAGGAAATTCATGATTTATAGAGGTTGGGCATGGGTGTGAAAGGATTCACCCACTCATAACCCTACATACCTAGGGAAGATTAGCTTTTACCACTCCTTGAAAGCCCAATTGAAAATTGAAGGAAAACTTGAAGAAGAACAATCTTGATCACCTCCCAAATTTTCTAACTTTAAATGCATGGATATGAATAAACCTTGGGTAGGTTTTACCCTTATAAAACACTGCATTTCGAGCCTTACACGACGTAGTTTAGGAATCTAGGAATTAGAAATAAAGAAAATGCCCTTAATAAAATTCCTAAAATTTCTGCGCTGGTGGTGACAACAACCATCCTAACGGGTCGTTCTTGGACACCACAACTCGTGGTATCCATCCTTCATCTCCACTACCCGACTTCACATTCTCAGGTTCGATCCCACAACTCGACAGGATGAGTCATTGTACAATACGACGGTCCATTGCATCGTCCATTATTCTCCCTTGATGACCAATACCAAGATGTCACGACCCGAACAGAGGCCCGGGTCGTAGACACGGGACAAGGGACCCCGAGAGACCCCAAGTCGACCCATGGCATAAGCATACATCTAACTCATTCGATAAACTGAAGAAATCAATGATATAAAATCAGTGGAAGTAAATCTCAACATAACATCAAAATAAGCATCTGAAGCTAAACACATACAAAGTCTGAAAATCCTCTAATCTGGATGAGTTGATGGGACAAGACCCCAACTAAGTCAACCATACTGAAACTGAAAATACTTAAGGAAACTGAAAGTTTAGCCCTCGAAAGATGAGGACTCACCAACCAACAAGGAGCTAACATTGACAACCGACTATGAGTGGGGCTGAACCTGGGAGCTTGGTCCTGTATCATGAAACAATACATCATAGAAAGTCTGCGGTTGATCTTGGGCATAATTGCATGCCCAAGTGCTACTTTATAACTCAATTTAGTCTTGTTTATATACTTATTTATATACATACTCATGTGATTTTATGTAAATGTGTATATATACACTAACCAACATGATTAGTTCTTGTTTTTGTAGGTTTACAATGAATTTGAGGAACTAATCCATGAGT
>JACEIK010010546.1:0-14179 GCA_018107945.1 Datura stramonium
TCATACATGCCTCAATATGATTTTAAAAACATAGGAATATTGATCCTTTCAATAACTTAGTTTCGTGCTTGAAAAATAAGGAAAGGGACGCCTTTACATATCTTGGAATGTCGACTCTAATTTTGACAAAAATATTCCTTTCAAGATTACTCCTTAAGGATCCTTCCAAGTCCAATTTACAAACCCAACAATCAGCAACTTAACTTCACCAAAGTTCTGGAAAAATTGGGCAGCAAAATGCCACAAAAACACACAAAGAAACGACAACACAATACTACAACATTCTCCAAGTTATAACCTCATAAACTTAAATAAATCAAAAAGGGAATTACTTAACCTTTCTTGGATATGTTATCAGCTAAAGTAGGAGTAAACTCCTACTCTTTCCTCTGCCTAGAATCATCTAAAAAATCAGCAATACGACAATCAACCACAAGACAACAACAAGCCATAACTTTTTCCCAAGGTTCTATTTTAAAATTTCAAAAGAGACAAGAGTGAAGTTTCTTACCTGGGATATCTTTTCACCATGTGATAGGTATTTGAATTCTCTGAATTTTGAAAAAAAAATCAACTAAAACGGAGTATAAATGAGCTTTCTAGCTCAATTTTACTTCATATATGCGGGCTGGCCAAGGTCTGGGCGGCGCGCATGCGACATGCCCTCACGCGCGCGCGCGCGCTGCTGCCTACCTGTATCGGCGCCCGCGCGCTTTCCCAGCCAATAGTGCTGTCTTCAAACAAGCATAACTTTTTACTCCAAACTCTGATTTACTAGTGGTTTTTTTCTCTGTAAACTAGACTCAAATATATTTCATTTGATATATTATGGGACTTCTGGATCATTATATGTTTGGAGATATGACCATTTAAAAATGAACCTTATTTACAAACTTCACATACTCTTCGCTTTTTCCTTTGCACATGTTTTCCCTCCTCACCTACGGACAACACACGACCCATAATTCCCTTAATATGACATATAACCATCAAATAATCATCAAAAAAATTCCGAAGTGTAACAAGGAGATAGTCATTCCATTAGTTTTCGGCTTAAATGATTAGTATTTAAATATGATAATTGCATTTATCTACTTTTATATATGTTTTCCAACATTCGAGGATGAATGTTCCCAAGGGGGGGATATTGTTATACCCCGAAAGCCGAAAGATCAGACCCAGGAGTTGAAATGGAGAAAAACTTAAAATCTAGAATCAGGCACAAAAGGGGTGGTGAGGTGACCCATGAAGAGCAGCCATGAGTCGTGATGTGACTCATGGTGTGGCCCAAAGGGATATTTGGTAAATTAGATCCCCACGGGCGTGACAATGAGTCGTGGGCCGGCCCCACGACTCGTTAGGTCAGTCACGGGGAGTGGTTTTGAGTAAAGAGGAGAAAAGAGACAGTGGACTTAATGGGAGGACCCCAAGAGTCGTGGTCAGACCCCACAATTCGTGGGATAAGTCATGACCAAACAGGGAAAAATTTATTTGAGGATGAGGCAATGCACATCACGGATGGTGACCACGATTCATGGTCACAAAGTAACGAGTCATTATGTCTTCCGTTACGAGCCCAGAAGACTTGAGAAGCAGTGCACCTAACGGACGAGTCCACAAGTCGTGGCCCTTGAGGATGAGTCAGTAGGTCCCTTGTTGGGACCATCTAGCAGTTATTTTCTGCGAATTCAGTAAGGGTTTTTCCATATTTTCTAAGATCCTAAAGCCTAAACTACATTTTTTTGAGTTATGAATAATGACTTTTAAAGAGGTTAAGTTCATTTTAGGTCATTTTCATGTTCATGCATGCAAGAGCGATAATCTAGAGAGGTGATCAAGGTAGTCCTTCAAGGTCTTTCTTCAATTCCTTCTTAGGCATTCAAGGAAGTGTTAGAATCAGCCATAACCAGGTATGTAGGGTTATGAATAGGTGACTCCTTTCACACCCATGCCCAATCTCTTTCAATTCATGAAATTTCCTATCTAAATTCTATGGGGTTCTTACCCATTGCATGAAATTTTGATCTCTCTACATGGGCTTAATCTAATTGAGTTACTATTATTGAATTACGAATTATGGGCAAGTTTTATATTGTTTTTCATTAAAAAATCATGTTTCAAGTTTTACAAATTAAAATGCCCATTTATGAAAAGTTCATGAAAGTCAAGGTTTATGATGAATGTTCATGTATGATGTATTTGTCACGCCCCGCCTTGGGGGGTATGACTGGCACCTGGTGCCCTATTAGGTCCTGGACTGCTAGACTACTGTGCCTAAGCATATCTAGTGCCTGGCTGGCTCTAACTCAGATTCATGGAATCAACGGTCTATATAACGGCTGTAAATATAGCCTCCGGCCTACTGGGCCTATAGCCACCTGTATTGTAACATCAGCTAACCAGAATCATTCTCATATAGGGAAACCTATGCAGGCCGACAAGGCCACCATGCTGTCTAGTTAACTCTAACTCAATATAATGAATACTGAACATCTATGTGACCGGAAAGGTCACCACTACTATCTAAATACGTCCCCATACGGCCAACACAATCAACAACACTAAACAGCTAAAAAAATGCACGGCCCACACTACCGGCACAACTAACCACAGGGAGATATATATACACAATCTGCAAGCCTCTAAGAATACTGATAAGATGGTCGGGACAGGGCCCCGACCTACCCGTATTANTTTTAGAGTCGATACTCCCACTTTCATCTTGTAGTATGTTTTGAGCCAAGGCTCCCCATATTTAGATTTTAGACTATGCATGTTATTACATTATTAGCTTCGTTGAAAAATGATGGATTTAACATTGTTGAAAAATGATGGAGAGCATTTGCTTGTTTTGGGAGCAGTGTTTAGCACTAAGTAGGATAGGGGTCCAGGAAAACCCACAGTCTCAGAACTACATGCCAACATAGGATTATTCAGTTACTTTGGGACCTTCATTCTGAGCTTCCCTTTCCTAGAATGGGCCTTCATCTTCATATCAATATCATGGTAGCGTCGTTAGCCCTGTCAAGGCTTTGGACTGCTCTGTTCACTTGAGTGTAATAGTTGGGATCACGTAAGCTATATCGTGATAGTACCGGTTATATGATGAGTCTCCCATTGTTCCTCATGATCTCAATTAGTCATGTTCATCAGTTATGATATTATGTTTTCAGTAAGTCTGACCATTAATCAGTTTGTCAGTTTTACTTATGGATATTAGTTTCATCTTTGGGTTATTCGATTCAGTTATGAAATTCAGTTTATGTCTAACCATGTTTTCAGATATTAGCATGTTATAACCTGGGAGCCCAAAGATCAGACCCGAGAGTTTAAATGGAGAAAAATGAAATTATTGCACCAGGTCACAGAAAGAGTCATTATGTGACCCATAGGGGAGGACCACGAGTCGTGAGGTGACTCGTGGTGAAGGACTGGGTCGAGTTGAAGGTAGTAGTGGAAAGGGGTCCTCACGGGCATGATCACAAGTCGTGGTCAGTCCCCCATGACTCATTAGGTCAACCGTGGCCAAGTGAATTAAGAAGGGGAAAAGTGTAAGGCAGTGTAAATAACGGATAGACCCCACGAATTGGGGTAAGACACCATGACTCGTTGGGAAGGACGTGGTCAGTAGGATGGGGTTTATTTGAAATTAGGACAGTGAGGGTGACGAGTGGTGACCACGAGTCGTGGTCACCTGTGACGACTCGTGAAGTCCTCCGTGACGAGCCTAGGTGATCTGATAGACAGTGTACTTAACAACTGAGGTGACAACTCGTGGGTGGTGGTAACGACTCGTTAGGTCCCTCATGGGGACTGACAAGCAGTTAATTCCTGCAAAATTATTAAGGGTATTCTCGTTATTCCTATTCTCTAAGGTCCTATACTACATAATTTTAAGTTTTTTTCAGAGTGTATTAAGATAGGCTAAGTAATCCTAACCTATTCAAAACCCATGTATGCAAGTTTGAGAGAATTAGAGAGAAGATCGAGCCTTAGCCCTTCCAATTCTTCTCAAATTCTTCTTGGGCAATCAAAGAAGTATAAGAATCAGCTATAATCAGGTATTTAGTGTTACAAATGGGTGTTTCTGTTCACACCTATGCCCATCCTCTATTAGTTTATGAAATTCTACCAAAAACCTCATGGGGATTTTAATTCATTTTTTGTGAAAATCTAATGATTTGTGAATGGGCTTTTATGATCTATGATTTACATCATATTTTATGAATTTTTATCAGATTTTACAACTATTTTCAATTATAAATTTATTGATTTCGACCTCTACTCAATTAAGCCTACTTATGCATGATTTATGATAGACCGGTTTATGATCTACCCTTCAATTATTGATATTTACAAATCCAGCATGATCTATGATTTGAAATATGGGTTTATTCAAATACCCAACATGATTTGATTATTTACAAGTTATGTGCATGATTTCAAGTATGCATAGGCCTTTTGATTTATGAACTATTGATGATGAAAACAACATTTTCAAGTTACCCATGTTTATAAGCATGTTTTCGAATGAATTAAGTATTGTAAAGCATGGTAAAGTATTGTGCAATGCCCACATGATGATGAATGATTTACCGTTTATGAAATGATTCTCATGATTTATCGATTTATGATATTGGCCGACTAAAGGGCCTTTGATTCTTGGATAATCATGCTTAATGGGGATCAATGAATGATCAACGTTTATTTTAACCATGAATCTACATGAATGATGTTATTGATTTATGTATGAGCCTATATGCATATTTTTAGGAGCTCTATCTAGCACCGAGCAACCCTACGTTCAAAGGACTACGTCGGTGTCTCATAACCACGTGCCACCGTGGGTCTAAAATGATACATTACAATGATATTGATCCCTTATTTTTGTGATATCACATAATGCATGTCCCTCTCTTGGAAAGCCAGGGGCGACTCTGTCCTCTTGAGAGAGATAGTTGGGGCATCATGAAAGGCTCTACCATGATGGTATCGGTTATGACGAGTACTCCCATTGTTCCGCATATTTTTATGCACCGTTATGTTCATGATATTGGATCAAGTGATGATTTGATAAAGTTTCTCTTATGATTATGAAAATGAATAATTTATGAATGATTTGAAAACCTTGAGTCTTACGTTATGTCACGATATTTATGATATGAGCATGATGTCCTATTCTCATGATGTTTTCTGAGTTTTCATGTATTTTTTAAATGTCCATTTTACATACCTTGCATACTCGGTACATTCCACATACTGACCGCATACTTTCTATTCTGTATCATTTCATGATACAGGATCCGGCTCTCAAGTTCATCCTCATCTATAGATCGTCTCAGAGTTCACCTTCATATTATTGGTGAGTCCTCATGTTTCGAGGGCCGTTTGATAGACATTTATGTTATTTATGTTTCAGTACTTAGCTGGGTTAGTTGGGGGTGTTGTCCCATCAACCCATCTTATGCAGTTGAGGCTTTCAGACAATATGTAGCACTCAGCTTGTGTGTATGTCTACTGACTCCCTATGTTACATTATGTTATGATATGTTTACGTTTCCGCTATGCCTTTCGTTCAATTTCCCTCTTAAAGAGAATGAAGTTAGATGTATGCTTATTGCATGGCTCGACTTGGGGCCTCTCGGAGTTCCTTGTCCTGTGTTACGATCCGGGTCTACATTCGGGTCATGACATAGCATGCATTCCTTACTTTAAGAATCTTATAATTATTTGATTTATGTTATGCATGATTTCAGCTTATACCTACTTAGCCTGTTTTACTTACCTTTCATACTCAGTACATTTCAAGTAATGACCAAATACTCTATGTTGTATCATTTCATGGTACAAGTGTAAGATCCCTGAAGCCCTAAGATCAGACATGGGAGTGAAATAGAAAAAAACTGGAAATTCTGCACCAGGTCACCAAACGAGTCATTCTATGACTCGTGGGGAAGGCCACGAGTCGTGAGGTGACTCGTGGTGAGGTACTGGACTTGAGTTGGGAAACTTTTTATGGGGTCACCACGGGAATGACCGCAAGTCATGGTCATACCCCACGATTCGTTGGGTGAATCATGGTCAGCAGGTAACTAATGATCTGTGGTTTGAGGCAGTGGAGATAATGAGTGATGACCACGAGTCGTAGTCACTGGTAATGATTCGTATGATGGCCCATCATGAGTTCCAGGTGAAACCTCGACAGTGTACCCAATGATTGATGTAATGACCCATGGTTGGTGGCAACGACTCGTTAGGTCCCTTGTGGGGATTGACGAGCAGTTATTTTCTGTTAAGTTATTAAGGGTATTTTCATCATTCCAATGCTCTAGGGTCCTATACTACATCGTTTTAATCCATTTTTAGGGTGTATTAAGATAGGTTAAGTAATTCTAGCATGTTCTAAACCCATGCATGCATGTTAGGGAGTTAGAGAAGAGATTAAGCTTAAGCCCTTCCAATTCTTTTCAAATTCCTCCTGGGCAATCAAGGAAGTGCAAGAATAAGCTTTTATCAGGTATGTAAGGTTATGAATGAGTGAATCCATTCACACCCATGCCCAATCTCTCTTTAAATCATAGAAATTCCTATGTCAATTCTATGGGGTTTTTAACCCAATGCATGAAATTCCTAATTCTTTTAATGGGTATGATTTAAATTAGTTTGTATTATTAAATTATGAATTATGGGCAGGTTTTACGTTGCTTTTAATTAAAATCATGTTTCAAGCTTTATAAATTCAAATGTCCATTTATGAGAAGTCCATAAAAGTTGAGATTTATGAAGCATGTTCATGCATGATAAAGTATGAATGATGAAAAGCGTATTTTCAAGTTACCCATGTTTATGATCATGTTTTCAAGTGAATTGAGTATTATCAAGTACGTTAAAGTATTGGGCAATGCACACATGTCCAACTATGATTTATGACTTATGAAATGGATTTCATGATTTATGACGTTAGAATTAATGGGCCCTTAATTCATGGCTGAACATGTATGTAAATGGGGATCAACGATTTTAATGTTTATTTGGCCATGAATCTCATGAATGATGTTTATGATTTACGTACGAGCCTAATGTGCATGTTTTTGGGAGAATTGTCTAGCATCGAGTAGCCCGACATTCAAAGGACTACGTCGGTGTCTCATAACTACGTGACACCGTAGGTTCATATTTATACATTACAATATTAATGAATTCCCTCTTTCATGATATCACATAATGCACGTCACTTGTCTGGCAAGCGGGGAATGACTCTGCCCACTTGAGTAAGATAGTTGGGGCATCATGTAAGGCTCTACCATGATGGTATCGGATATGACGAGTCCTTCCATTTTTCTGCATGTTTTTATGCATTGTTATGTTTATGTTACTTTGGCTCAAGTTATGATTTATGAACTTTTCTATTATGACTATGATAATGAATGGATTATGAATGTTTTGAAAACCTTGAGCCTTATGTTACATTATGATATTTATGTTATGAGCATGTTGTCCTACTCTTATAATCTGTTATGAACTTCTATGTATTTTAAATGTCCGTTTTACTTACATTGCATACTCAGTACATTCCACGTACTGAACGCATACTCTATGTTGTAGCATTTCATGATATGGGCTCCGATCTTCAGACCCAACACCATCATTAGCTCATTTCCAGAGTTAGCATCCAGTTCATTGGGGAGTCCTCATCCCCCGAGGACCAGTTGATATCAGTTATTTCTTTATGATCAATTTTCTAGACTTTGTCGGGTTAGTTGAGGGTGTAGTCCCATCATCCTATTAGATATGTTAGAGGATTTTAGACTATGTGTAGTATTCTACGTTCGGGTCGTGACAAACTTGGTATCAGAGCAATAGGTTTGAAGTGTCCTACGATGTCTGTAACACTGCATTAAGTAGATTTTTTTTCAAGGGTGTGAAGCACACCACGCTTATGAAGAAAAGGCTACGAGAAATTTAGGAAATGTTCCCTTCTTTCATGATCTTTGTTGTGGGATAAAATGCCTCCCTAACCTTCTAACTCGTGCTATTCACGATTGTAGAGTCATGGCTCCCGCAGAGTTAGCGGTAGGAGGAATGGGAATGGAAATTTCCATGAGGATGGCAATGGAGACGGGAACCAAAAAGCCCCATTAGTCCAGGAGCACCATGCATCAGAGCCAGTTGCCGATGCTAAATTCCGGCAGCTATTAAGATGTTAGCGCAGTCCTTGATAGCTCAGGTAAACCAACACGTAGTGGTGCATATTCCGCAAAATGGAAATGCGGTGGAAACTCGAATCAGAGATTTCTTAAGGATGAACATGCCAGAGTTTCTTGGTTCCAAGGTGGACGAGGATCCACATGAGTTTATTAAGGAGATTGTGAAGATCACCTAGGTCATGTGAGTGAATAGGGTTGAGTGCATTGAGTTGGCCTCATATGAGTTGAAAGGGGTCACACACATTTGGTTTCGACAATGGAAAGATAGTTGGGCCGCCAGAGTAGGCCCTGTCACTTGGGAGGAGTTCAGTAGGCCCTGTCACTTGGGAGGAGTTCCATGTTTCTTTCCTAGATCGGTTCTTCCCTCGTGAGATGAGGGAGTTAAAGGCAGCCGAGTTCATGAATCTAAAGCAGGGGAAAATGACAGTACAAGATTACGCCCTTGAATTCACTCACTTATCAAAGTACGCCCAAGAGTTAGTGGTTGATCAGAGGGCATGAGTGAGCAGGTTCGTTCATGGGGTGATGAACTATTTGGATAAAGATTGGAAGACCATTATGCTCCACCAGGATATGTATTTCCCTCAGATTGTCTATACACCCAGAAGATGGAGGCAGTATATATGAGGGAGAGAGAGGCCAAAAGGGCCCAGACTGACAGTTATGGGTTCACTCAGCAGAGGTCCAGCGGTGGTCACCGCCCTCAGATTTAGCAGAGGTCACTAGCTCCAGCACCATCATTAGATAGTGTTCCATCCAGACCCAAGGGTGATCAGAGGAGAAGGGCCTCATGTTTGAGAGACCAGAGAGGCATGTAGGTTGAGCGCACCTTTCTAGCCTGTGGGAAGTATGGCAAGAGTCATGCCGGGGAGTGCTTGCTTGGCTCAGATATCCATTATGGGTGCGGTAGATCCAGCCAAATTCACCGAGCATGTCCATTTGCTAGACAGGATGAAGATAGGGGTCGTGCACAAACTACCAGGTCAGCAGCAGCTCTAATACACTTAGATCCGCAGGGGGCATCCACTAGTGGGGGTGGCAGGCAATGCGAAAACAAATTCTATTCTCTCTTCTTGCGTTAGGAGCAGGAGACTTCACTGGATGTGGTTACTGGTATGTTATGGGTGTTTCGCGTTGATGCTTATTCTTTGTTAGATCTAGGGGCTACTTTGTCATTTGTGACACCTTATATTACTATTAGCTTTGGAGTCAGTCCCAAAATTTTGTTAGAACCATTCTCAGTCTCTACTCCCATTGGCGATTCAATAGTAGCTAGGTGGGTGTATAGAAGTTGCCCAATTGTAGTATTGCAGAAAATCACCTCTGCAGAACTAGTAGAGTTATCCATGACTTACTTCAATATTACTCTCGGCATGGATTGGTTGTATGCATGTTATGCTTCTATTAATTGTAGAACACGTGCAGTGGAGTTCTGCTTTCTGGGTGAGACAGTTTTAGAGGAGGGGTAGTTCAGTTGTGCCTGTAGGTCATTTTATTTCCTACCTTAATGCCGGAAAGATGATCTCCAAATTTTGTGTATACCATCTAGTTAGGGTTAAGGAAGTTGAGTCTGAGATCCCGACTATCCAGTCAGTTCCAGTGGTATGTGAGTATCCAGAAGTGTTCCCTGATGATTTATCGGGCATTCCTCCCGAGAGGGAAATCGATTTTTGTATTGACCTTCTTCACGACACACACCCCATATCTATTACTCCCTACAGAATGTCTACAGCCGAGCTAAAAGAGTTGAAGGAGCAGTTTAAGGATATTTTGGATAAAGGCTTCCTTAGACCAAGCAAATCCCCATGGGGTGCACCAGTTCTTTTTGTTTGAAGGAAAGATGGCTCTCTTTGTATGTGTATCGATTATTGGCAATTGAATAAGGTCACCATCAAGAATAGGTATCCTCTACCCCAGATCGATGATTTTTTTAACTAGCTTCAGGGTGCCAAGTGTTTTTCAAAGATAGATCTCAGATCCGGGTACCATCACCTCAGGGCTCGGGAGAGCGACATCCCGAAGACAGCCTTCAGGACGCGGTATGGTCATTACGAGTTTGTAGTTATGTCTTTTGGACTAACGAATGCTCCTGCATGTTTTATGGACTTGATAAACAGGGTATTCAAGCTATACTTGGATATGTTCGTGATTGTGTTTATTGATGACATCTTGATATACTTTCAGAGCAAGGAGAAGCATGCCGCTCATGTGTGGGTGGTGCTATAGACTCTCAAGGATCGCCAACTATATGGTAAATTCAGCAAGTGCATGTTTTGGTTGGGCTCAGTGGCGTTTATGGGCCATGTTGTATAAAGTGGGAGTATAAAGGTGGACTCTCAGAAAATAGAAGCGATGAAGAATTGGCCTAGAACGGTGAATCCTTCAGATATCCGGACCTTTTTGGGTTTAGCTGGATACTATCGGTGATTTGTTGAAGGTTTCTCATCTATTATAGCACCCTTGACCAAATTGACCCAAAAGAAGGTGAAATTCCAATGGTCGGAGGCTTGTGAGAGGATATTTTAGGAGTCGAAGACTCGACTTACCTCAGCACCGATGTTAACCCTACCCGAAGATGCCTATGGGTTCATAATATATTATGATACTTCAAGGATCGGACTTTGGTATGCATTGATGCAACACAGAAGGGTTATAGCATATGCCTCCAGACATCTGAAAGTTCATGAGAAGAATTACCCGACCCGTGATCTTGAATTGGCCACGGTGGTATTTTCCTTGAAGATATGGAGACATTATGTTTAGGGGGTCCACGTGGATGTGTTTACGGATCATAAGAGTCTACAATATGTGTTTACTGAGAACGATCTCAATCTTCAGCAAAGGAGGCGGTTAGAGCTACTTAAGGAATACGATATGAGTGTGTTTTACCATCCGGGCAAGGCTAATGTAGTAGCAGATGCACTTAGTAGACTCTCCATGGAAAGTGTGTCCCATGTGGATGAGGGAAAGGAGTTGGTGAAAGACGTGCATCAAATTGCAAGGTTGGGAGTTCGTTTGGTTGATTCGACCGATGGCGGTGTTATTGTTCAGAATGGATAAGAATTGTCTTTGGTGACTGATGTAAAAGCTACACAAGACAAGGACCCTATTTTGGTAAATTTAAAGGAAGCCGTTCAAAATCAAAAGGTAAAAGTCTTCTCCAAAGGGGGAGATGTTGTTCTTTGATACCAGGGTCACTTATGTGTTCCGGATGTCGATGGTTTGAGAAATCGGATGTTGCACGAGGCTCATGGATCTAGGTATTCAATCCATGCGGGTGCCACCATGATGTACCGTGACTTACGGTAAGTGTATTGGTGGAATGACTTGAAGAAGGACATTGCAGAATATGTAGCTAACTGCCCAAACTGTCAGCAAGTAAAGGTTGACCATCAGAGACTGGGAGGGGTGCTTCAAGATATCATTATTCCTACTTGGAAGTGGGAAGAAATCAATAAGGACTTCATAACAGGTTTGCCTCGCACTCGTCGACAATATGACTCCATGTCACGCCCCATAACTGGGGGGAGGGCGCGACTGGCTCCCCATACCGGACTGAATGGGAAGCCGGCTATATGACATCTGTAACTGTAACACTTAGGACGTCCAGACCACCTATCACAATCAACTGGAGAACAAACTGAACCCAAAATGTCTCAACAATACAGGGTAAACAACTAAAATGCAAACAAGGTTATGAGTATGCTAAACTAAACAACAAAAAGACAACAAGGCCACAAACTGAATACCATTGTACACACTAAGTCCACAAAGCCTCTAAAGAGTAAACTGACTGATGGTCGGAACAAGGCTCCGACCTACCCATAACTGCATCTAAAAACTCTAACTGAAATAAAACTACTCTTAGCTCTAGAAAGAAAGGAGCATACCAACACATCAACTAATCTCATGAACTGTAAATGCAACTGGCAATCCCGACCTCTACCTGTACCTGTGGCATGAACGCAGGTTCCCAGGCAAGGGGACCTCAGTTCGAATGAAATGTACTGGTATGTAAGGTAGATAACTGTAAACATGTAAGATAGCAATGATAACTGAGCCAGAAATAAGGAATAGTAACACCTGGAGTCCTGCAAACTGAAACCTAACAATAAGTCAATACTGAAGTGCAAATGCAACATAGTAATGCACAAGAAAAACTATAACTGTAATGTCAGCAACCATCCAACCATAAATCCATATATAAAATTCGTCAGTCGGTGTACCATACCAGGGAAAAATAAAAATATCTTCAGCCGATGTATCACACCGGGGTAAAATAAAAATATCTCCAGCCGATGTACCACACCGAGGTAAAATAAAAATATCTTCAGCCGATGTACCACACTGGGGTAAAATAAAAATATCTCCATCCGATGTACCACACCAGGGTAAAATAAAAATATCTCAAGACGATGTACTACATCTAGGTAAAATAAAAATATCTCCAGCCGATGTACCACACCGGGGTAAAATAAAAATATCTCCAGCCGATGTACCACACAGGGGTAAAATAAAAATATCTCCAACCGATGTACCATATCGGGGTAAAATAAAAATAATTCTCAATCATAATCATAAATAGGGTCGATATGGCTTATCTTGAGTCAATTTAACATGTATGGCATATAAATGACAAATGTTAAATTTGTGGTCGGAATAGGCCTCTTTCATAACCCATAAATACAAGTGAGCACCCATATCATGTAAAGCTCGAATATATGCATATATATCACGTAAAGCTGTCAAAAACATGAACATGTCGACTGAGTTACTTGAAGGACCTTCAAGAGGTTTAGACAACATAAGAACTTTTGTAGGCTTACAAACAATGTCCTACAAATAATCCTACAAATTTAAAATATTACTTGGATACAAACACATAGAGCTCATTTTTACACAATTCTTTAACATTTGGGAATAGCAAATATATACTGCCTACCAGGTGGTTCCTTTACCTGTATCGACAACTATACATTGGAATTTTATTGACAAATTTATCATGTACATAATCACATATAGTTCTTAATTCATTTGATTTATTTGCAAGAAAACATGAAAATTATAACTAGGAACTTAGAGTTATTTTTCATATACATAGAGCTAAGAACTGAACTACAGACATACAACGTATGAGACTTCTATATAATGTATAACTTGTATTTAGTTAACTAGGTGACCTCCAGGAGATTTCCTGTTATTCAAAGTTCTGAGCTTAACTGATCATTATCATAGCCTGCACTTATACTTACTTAGACATTAGGGACATTGGTACATGGGAGAATCTCTCCTCTTGATAGGAAATTCAACTAATAACTAAACAAGAGATAAACATAAAGATGCATGACTTGAATATAACTGAAAGAATTCAAATGTATGTTATAACATGAAAATCATATACATTAATACTTCTTACTGGAAAGACACATAAGGACTTGAGTACTTAAACTTGTATGCAACATTAGATACTTGACCGAGACATTAGTATAATTCTCGAAATATGATCTCTCAAAAACTTCTTAGATCAACTAGCACATTTCAACATATATTAGGGATGTAAATACATATCTTAAGGATTTGAGACTTGGAGCTCTATAACTTAGGAACTCGTGAGTAACTCTCTAACTGATGCCTTATAGGCAAATAAAGATATATAGCCATAATTCGGGTGAAGTTGGATTGACTTACATAACTTTGTAATTATCTGCGGAGCTTAAGAAAGATTACATAATCATATGTGACTTAGAAGATCCTAGGATTACCCTTTTCAGACATGGTAGAAAATTTCAACACTTAGAATAGATAACATACGTAATCATTTAGGGGTATAGAAGAGAGCTTCTCAACTTACGTTACTATTTTGCAGACATTAAACTCTAATTATTTCGTAGAAGGTTAACACTTTAGTGGTTATTCATCAACATAACACATATTGAACATAAACAACTTAATTTATAACTCTTTTGCTAAAC
>JACEIK010010546.1:28754-41849 GCA_018107945.1 Datura stramonium
CCACTTACTACTTGTTCGACCACGTGCACTTGCGTGTAGTCATCCAGACGACCGAACAACAACATTACTGAGGTTCTAATCACTTGAACTAAATGATGTTCTACCCTTATCCCTAGCCTACATTATGACCTGCAAGAACTTAGTGATTCCACGCTTGGCAACTCTACATTAGTGGCGAGTAACATGACGGGAAAGTCTATGGGTCGATATGTGTGCACTTGAATATCTATGAGAGGGTGAGCGTTTCTACATCATCTTATAATGCCTATTGTGTGAATTGCGTAATTGTGAATGGAATTCTCTCTTTTGGTGAGTGGCATTGCATCCTTGGAGTAGATGTGAATGTCTTTATCTCATTTGAGAGGTACAAATGCAACAAGTCGTGTAGTGAGCTTTTAGGCAAACCTTGAAGGTTGAATGTCAATGATTTGAGATGCTTGTTGATTTCGATTAAAAGGAAAATGCCTCTGATTTTAATTAAAAGAATGATGATGACATTTTCCAACTACTTGTGGTGGTACCAATTGAAATTTGTGCACTTATTTGAGTCTTTTTAATTTTTTAATCTGTTTCTGAGTTTGGGGTTGTCTTGAGTCTTAGTGGTCTTGTGTGCTTCTCTCATGATGTGATATGCTTAAGTCGATTCCACTTGTGTGTGAATGCTTTGCTTGAGGACAAACAATAGTTCAAGTTTAGGGGTTTGATAAGTTGGTAATTTACCAACTTAATGGGCTCTCAAGAATGAGTTATGATTTGTTTTCACAAAATTTAGAAAGGTTTTATGCTTTTTCTCTAAATTGTGCAGGCATTTGGTTGAAACTAAGAAGATGAAGGAATTGAATAGAAAACAAAATATGATGGAAGACAAACAGAGACATGTGTACCACACAATTACATATGCGTTTAGCAGGTGTCATGCAGAAGAATTTGGAGATGTGCTAAATCAGATCTGGGAGCCACATATTAGCATCTTTGGACCGCATATGCCACCGCAGACGGCATGAAAAGAGAAGTACTTAAGCTTGAAAGGGGATCTGTGAGCAGCACAATGGCACATATGAAATGCAGGTGCCACACAAGTGACCCACGCCATTGTTGAAGGGAAAAATCATCTAAAAAGGCACAAGTGTACCTGAGAAACTACCAAAGACATTTTTGGATAGTTGTGCATAGAATATATGCTGAGTTTTACCTCAATGTACATATCACGATATCTCATTAGAGAGAATATTGTATAAAGTAATAGACATAGTATATTTTACTTTCTTCTTCACTTTCACTAGGAGAAAACTCCATTATTGCAGACCATAGCTGAGAATTGAATTCTATTTGCTAATGATGAATGGACTTAAGGAGTTTCTCTCAGTATAATTTCTCTTTCCGCAATTATGAGTAGCTAAATTACATTCTAAGGGTGTGTGTGGATGATGGCTGTTTAGACCCAAGTGGGTATTGACTAATTGATCTTATATTTAATTAGAAAGTATGGATCTATTAAATTCATCAAGTTTTAATTTAATAACTGATGGTTGCAAATATTGATTGAGCTCTTTAACTTCAATTTTTCTTGAGAAAGGAAATTGAAGTAGGGTAAGACTTCAATAGTGAGGATTGGAGTTTCATTCATGGGTTGGAGCTAGAGATACTCCATACCCAAGTCAAATTTCATTGAAGGGTTAGAGCTAGAGATAATCTACACCCTTCCTCAATCATTGTTTGGTTGATTTGTGATTTGGCTTTGGGATTTGAGAAAATCCAAGGTAAACACACTCGTTTGGTTGAGAAACTTATAGTGTAGCTCAAGGACGAGACTATCTATATACTAACTAAATCTAAAGCTCTTAGTCAATACCCACCAAATTGAAGCCTCATCAAATGTGCACCCCTAGTCTCTCCTCTTCGTTGAAACAATTGCTTTCCCCTTGCTCGATTTTACATTTTTAATTGCTACTTATTAGACCTTTTTCCCACAATGTTTATTTTATGTTCATACTTGATGCATGACTCTTCTGAATTGATTTACGACACTTGGCGAATCCAATGTTCAATCTTCGTGGGGTTTGACCCCAACACTCATTGAAAAAATTATTTTTGTCAACGACCGTAGCCATCCCCTTAATCGGAGAAGTATTTTTGGATGCTATCAGGTCTTCAAATCCTAAAATCTTTTCTCATAAGATTTAGACCATTGAAATTCGACCTTCTTCTAAGTCAACTTAGTCAATGGAGCAGCAATAGTTGAGAATCCTTCTATAATCCTTCTGTAGTAACCAGCTAAACCCAAGAAATCCCTAATGTCAATTGGGGTTGTGGGTCTAGGACAACTTTTTACAAGTCTAAATCTTCTAAGAGTATATCGAAATACCCTCGCTGGACACTATATGGCCTAGGAAAGCCATTGTCTTCAACCAAAATTCAAACTTTATGAATTTGGTGCATAACTCCCGGTCCTTAAATGTCTATAGGACTATTCTGAGATGACTAGCATGCTCTTCCTTACACTTGGAGTAAACCAATATGTCATTAATGAATATGATAACAAATAATGTACAAATACTACTTAAACACTCTACTCATGAGGTCCATAAATCCTGCAAGAGCATTAGCGCTAGACAAACCAAAGGACACAACAACAAACTCAAAATAACCATAACGGGTTTGAAAAGCTATCTTGGAAATATCACACTTTGTATCCTTTAAATGATGATACCCAATCTGAGTTCTATMTTTGATAAATAAGTGGCACCCTATAGTTGGTTGAATAAGTCATAAATTCTAAGAAGGGGATACTTATTCTTGATTGTGACTTGGTTCAACTAACGATAATCAATATACATTCTAAGAGTACCATCAATCTTACGAGTAAGAGAATTAGAGCACCCCAAGGTGAAGAACTAGAGAGAATGAAACCCTTATCAAAATAATCACTTAACTGCCCTTTTAACATAGCAGTGACAACATTTGGGGAGTTCTCCTGATCCTTCCGACCAAACATAGCATACAAATAGTTCTTCCCTCCGCCTATCCTTGAAGTGGTGCCCTTTTGGGAAACTCTGATTGCTGAGGGTGTAGTCTGGGCTCTGTTTCCCCCATTTTCCTATCCTCATGGACAGTTTCTCAGAAAATGGCCCTATTGACCGCATCCATAGCATCCATCTCTACCAAACGACACTTACCCAAGTGGGTCCTGCCACACTTGCCATAAGGTGGGTATCGAAGGGTTCCCTGAATTGCATTTCCCTATGTTTGTGACCTTTGACCATTCCAGTTACCTATGGCTGGTGCATTAGCAACTGGCTATGCAAGTCCAGAGGACCTCTTCCTGAAAAAGGACCTGTTTCCATTTTCTATTCCTCTATTGTGTGTTCTCATTACCTACTATCTTAGCTCTCCTACTTTGGTGCTCCTCTCTATCCTTCTACTTATCTTCCTCTAACTGTTGGGCATACACCATGAGTCTCGAAATGTCAATATCATTGATCAATAATGAGCCCTTGCACTCCTTCACGTGCTTGCCAAACCCAAACACGAACTTTCTCATTCTAGCCCGTGTCTGGTACCATCTCCAGAGCAAATCTGGATAACTAGTGAACTTAAGGCTATATTCCTTTACGCTCATATTGCCCTACCTCAGGTTCACAAACTTCTTTGCCTTCGCCTCTCTAAGCTCCTGAGGGAAGAAGTGGTTCAAGAAAGCCTCCTCAAAACTATTCCAAGTGACCAGAGCTGCATTCTCACCTCGTCCTTTCTCCCACAGGCCATACCATACATTAGCCATATCCTTGAGCTAATAAGAAGCAAACTAACTCCCTCTATCTATGTGGCATGCATTGCCTTCAAAATCTCCCATATCTCATAATAAAGTTCTCGGGGTCCTCATCGACCATAGACCCTATGAATATTGGAGAATTCATCCTCAAGAACTCTCTAATCCTTGATTCTCCTGAATTATAAAAACTGAAACTAGCTAGTCCTGAGTTCTGATGGCCTGAATGGGCAGCCACCAACTAAGGGAGAATCTGGATAGCCCCTCTATACTTTCCCTCTGAAGTGCCAGTACTAGGAGGCTGAGGTGCTGGTGTCTTAGGAATCCTTCCACTAGTAATTGGTCCATCTTGGGCTCCAACATTAGATCCTTGGACTGGAGTACGTGGCCCATTTCGGATCTGCATCCTAGTCTGTGCAAGCATATTAGCTACATTTCTCTAGTTAGCTGTATGTTTTGAAGGCATGATCTAAAACACAAGAATGCATGAGTTAGGAGGAAGTCTTTATAGATTTAAAACTTTATCGCACAATCTAGTGTATAAAGAAGGGAAGTATTTCCTAATTCCCTATAGTCTCCTTATTATAGATGTCGCGCGCTTCACACCTATAAGAGGGCAACTACTAGATGTGGCTTCATAGATATCCTAGGACTCTTTGAATTTAAAGAACTGATACAAATTTTGCCATGCCCTGAGTCTAGACCCTGCAGGTGGCCAAAACTCAGACCACCTAGTGATCCAAGCAAACCCTTGTCCTGGCTTACTACTTGCTGAGATTACAATAAAGTAATATGGAAGTAATAACTTTAATGGGCTAAATAAAATTAATGAGATTTATTAACTAAAACCAAAATCAATGTTAAAAAGTAACATTATTGACTCAACTCTAACTAATTATCTATGAAGTCTCTATAACTAAAAGACAAATGTCAGGAAAAAACTCCTACAACTAGCTTAAGCTCTATATAGTAAAATGGACCAATAAGACAAGGAATCTCCAAAGGTAAGAGGCCTCACCAACAGGTAGATGAATGTGAGATCCTAATGAAGTGTTTGTTGTTGATCCTATCTACTTGAATCTGCATTATAATAAGATACAACACCAAAAGGCATTAGTATGTGGAATGTACGATATGTATATGGCTGACTGAAATAATAGTTAAGCAAGAATATCTTAATGAACGAAATAAACTAGCTAAAATAATTTGACTAAAATTAAAACTCTGAATGATGCATAAAACACAATATAAGCAATGTGTAAAACAGTTTATGCAATAAAACTCATGCATCAAAGAAATCTCTGAAAATTACATGTATAATATATAACTTTAACTTTGGAAGTTTCTCATAACCAACACTATCATGAATGAGCACATGATGCCCAACTTTCTCAATTAAGTTGGAAGAGCCATTCAAAGCCTTGTCAGGGTAGAGAATGATCACTAAACTATGGATCCATAACAGAGCCCTTACTAGGGGTTATCTGAGAAGTCACTCGAATCAATGGAATGATCCTAACTATGTTGTCTACGTAGTTCTGGGGCTTGCAAGTTTTCTGAATTCTTCATCAAATCAGTGCTATATATTCCTCTAAAAACTATGCTCATATAAATATGCCTATCTGAGGCAACTGAAAACATCTTTATAAAGCACTTTAGCTATAGATATAATAGATGTTTACAAAATCTTGTTAAGCCTTGGCTCAGAATCTCTTTACTTTACGCATGATCCTTAATTCAAAACTATACTTGAAAACTTGTGAGCTTCTATTCTCAAAACCTTTGATTTTCAAAAATAGGACTTTACTTTAGCTTTTGAAAATCATTTTATAAACTTGTGCATTCTTTTTCAAAAATATCTTTATAAAAATTCTCTTAAAAATCTACTCAACTCTATGGAAACAATGAATTTATCTCCAAATTTCAATGATTTCAAATCATGACTTTCATGCAATTGGAATCATGGGATAAGATACATGAACCATCATCATTCGATCAAGAATCAAAAGATATCAAAAATATTCATCAAGAGAGTAATGATCAACAACCAAGAGATATGATATATTACAATTCAATATGAAAACTTCAATAATGAGCAATTCAATAAATAGGGAAGAAGACTATTCAAGAATTTGGAAAAAAATCCTAGCTTTAATCTCAATAAACTCTTACATAGATATAGGGCATGAGGAAGAATAGAAATCACCACATAAGTAATCCTTACATACCTATAATGAAGAACTTAGACTCAAGCATGAAGAACCCTACGTTGAAAACAATGACTTCCTAGCTTCTTGGAGAGATTGAGAGTTTAATGATCTTGGACTTAAGTTTTTATAAGAGGGAATAGGAGTTTAGACTAATTAAAACCTTAAATATACTCCTTAGGAATCCCAAAATGTTCTAGTTTAGGTAATAAAAATATAGGGAAATGCTAAAATTCCCTTAGGAACTTGTCTAGAAATTCTGCCCATCCAATGAGGACGAGTGGTCATACCACTAGTGGTGACTGAACACAACTTGTGGTGACAACTCGTGGTCACTGGAGTTAAGTTGGTTAGTATTTGATCTTCTTCCTACGACCCATACCATGATTCGTCAAGTGATACCATGAATTGTATAGTGATTCATGCTCAATGACACTGCCTTTGTCTTTTCTCTAATTTCCATATCTCAGCTCGTGGAGATGAGTCGTTACTTGACCCATTGGATCTAAAATAGTAAACCTAGTATTGCTTATAATGGACCATGTCACAATTCATGACATCTCACCACGAATCATGTGTGACTCATTCTATGGGATTTTGTCCATTTCTGTTAGTTTTCTGCTTCATGTCTAGGATGTAATCTTAGGGACTTTGGAGATTTGTTACAACAATTCACAAATCATAACAACAAAAATAATACATTCAACATAAGTTCAAATGGCCCACAAACATGTAACACCCTGAAACTTTCCTAGACCAAACTCAGACATTGCTTGGAAAACCAGAAGGAATCAGGAAATTTTTATCTCAAGATGACTTAGAAAATGAGTCATTGTCAGCACCAACAGACCATTGTATGAGTCGTTGTTTAAGCTGAAAGCTTCCCTTTTGGGAACCCTCTAGTCATGCAACGACCCGTTACCAAGAGTAATGAGTTGTTATGTGGAGTCGTGGTTGCCTAGTACAGAGAAGAAATGAGTGGGACCAACGACTCGTTGTCAGCTCTAACAGGCCGTTATTCCCACCTGTCACCAAATTGTAGGTCCACGCAGTGTTGACCATGAGCAGACACAATGACCCATTTGTTCTATCAAAAAGTCGTTGTGTTGTCCGTTAGTCGGGTTCCCAAGTTTCTGTTTAAAAATCCTACCAGTGACAACTAGAGGTACCAATGACCCATTGGTCCATCAAACGAGTCGTGGTCTCCTTCGTTGCCAAATTCTAATAAGCCAAGAATTCAGGCCCAAGATCAATGAGTGGTCCAAAAGAGTAATGGTATCAACCATTGACTCATTGTGTGACCCGTTGGTCCCTGTCGAGCAGTTTTTCAGATTTACTTCCTGGGTTATTTTAGAAACTTTCCATCTTTTTAGATTCTAAACAACGTCATTTTGGGAACATTTAGGAGAGAATTAAAAGAGTTGATCGATATATTCCTCTCATTCCTTCTCTAAACTCTTAGACTCAGTGCAATGAAGATTCAGACAAACTCCTCAGAGCAAAACTAGGGCATTCAATCTTCTTCTCAGATTCTCAAGGATTTCTTCAAGGAAATTCACTCCAGGTGTGTGGGAATTCAACATGGGAATTGTTCTTCCCTTGTGTCCCAAAACCCTTCCAAAATTTTGTATCAGTTCTAGCCCTGAAGTTTTAAGTTAGGTTCAAATTCATAGCTAGGGCCTGATTAATTCTTATAGGTTGATGTCCCTATGTATTTATGTTATATTTCCATTACTTAGTGATCATGTTTCTACTTTCTTCTTGTAAAATGGTTTAGCTCTAACTCTATAAATGTAGTAATTTGGGTCTTGCATAGTTGATTAGATATTGATGTGTCTTGACTCGCTTAGTGTTGGAATTCCCATGTTATTACCATCATATGGATTCTCAATAAGTTGCATTCTATTTTAGTCTCAATCAGAATGTTAGTATCTTCAGTATCTTTCAGTAATGTCATCTGATCAGTTTGACTATAATTAGTTTTCTTGAGGTGTAAGTAATGTCTCCCAGTTATCAGTTGGTTCTTTAGACGGTTACGATGCTTCCAAATAAGCAGCTCTGACCAGTCTTAGAACCACCAATACAAGTTTTAGTTTGTTCTTTAGACTGTTAGGACGCTTCCAAATAAGTAGCTCTAGCTAGTCTTAGTACACCAATATCAGTTATCTGGTTCGATAAGACTCTCATGGTACTTCCAGATAAGTATCCCTGATCTACTCTTGGACCCAGCTTCGAGCTATCGGCATAGTAGTTACACTAGCACTATCCAGTGGGAGTACGACATAGCACCAAGAGGACCAGGGTTCCAGCGCACCCAGGTTCCCAAAACTACATTGCCACCGTAGGTTATTATCCCAAATGAGCCCAGACAGTGATCTCATAGTTCATGCTTTTATACCCTGGAAAAGTATATTGGGTCCTATCGATGGGGCATATTCATCAAAATATACGTTTAGATCACGTGGTTATATGTCAGTTATAGACACTCCCACTTATTAGTACAGTCTCAGTTCAGTTCAGTTCAGTTTAGCTCAGTTCAGAATCTTAGTCACCAGTATATGTTTATGACCATCAGTCAGGGACATCATTCACCATATCATTTATAGTTCAGTATTTTCAGTTTACAGTATTCAGTTGGTCATTTCATGTTATTTCAGCTTAGTTGTTTATTTTCCATGCTTATAATACATCTCAGTTACTCAGTACATTCAAAGTACCGATGGATACTTTCTATGTTGTATCGTATTATGATACAGGCGCAGGTTCTCAGTCCCAACATCGTCAGTAGTTCCTTTCGACGATTCCAGCAGCAACAGTCCATTTGGTGAGTCCTCATCTTTTGAGAACATTATTTCCTTTTTAGTTAGTTTATTTTCAACAGACTTTAGAGTTAGCTAGGGGCTTGTTCCAGCAACTCATCAGCTAGTAGTGGCTTTCAGACATAGTTGTTTAGTATTATTCTCTGTGTTGTTTTACACTTTCGGTAGTATTGATTTATAAATATTTCTTTTAAAGATTTCACATATGTTTACTCAGTATACCAGCACAAATGTTAGACCATGGATAGCTTGGGGTCACTTGTGGCACCAAGTACCGTGTCTCGGCCAGGCTTTAGACTTGGGACGTGACAAACTTTGTATAAAAGCACTAGGTTTAGAGATCCTAGGATATTTGAAAGCCTCGTCAAGTAGAGTCCTTTTCATGGGTGTGAAGCACACCACACTTATGACGGGAGGCTATGAGACATTATTAGAAAAACTCCCTTTTGTTCATACTCCTTATCGTGCGTTGAAGTTGAATCCCAAAATGTCCTCCTAACTCGTTCTTTATGCGTTTCAATGAAACTGTGCCTTAAAAATGAGGAAATGGAAGGAGGACTAGCAATGCCAACCGACCTGTCCCACCAGCTCTAGCAGCCCCTCAGGACGACTCAGTGTCCTCAACAGAATTCCAAGTGGTGATCCACCTACTGGCTCAAACGGTAACTAATCAAGTGAACCGATAGGTGGTTTTGTTGAATACAAACGGGTCTGAAGCAGCTTCTAGGGTTTGGGTCTTCACCCGAATGAACCCTCCAGCTTTCTATGGATCTAAGGAGGGAGAGCACCTGCAAGAGTTTGTAGATAAGGTGCGAAAGATCACCCAGATTATGGGTTTCAGTTTCGCGGAGAGTGCTAATCTTACTACCTGCCAGTTGAAAGGGGTGGCTTATATTTGGTACGACCAATGGAAGGAAGGGAGGCCACCAGCCGTAGGACCAGTAGAGTGGGAAGAGTTCACAACTGCATTTCTAGACAAATTCTTTCCTTAGGAATTGAGGGAGGTCGAGGGAGTGGAATTTATGAATCTAACACAAGGTAACAGAATTGAGGAGGAGTATGTGTTGGAGTTCACTCGGTTGTTGATGTATGCTCCAAAGATGGTAGCAGAACCAAGGTCTTGCATGCTCAAATTTGTCAATGGGTTGTCAGATTTGGTACTTAACGAGTGCAGAAAGGCAATGCTCATCAAGGACATCGACCTCTCCATCCTCATCATTCATGTCCAACATATTGTAGCAGAAACGTTGAAGGATATGGACAGGCAGAACAAGCGGGCTAGATCTGGTTAGTTGGATTATGGCCACCAGATGTTCGGCGACAGTAGTCACCCAGAGAAACAACAACAGAGGACCCCACCAGCCACATCAGTCAGTTCCCCTTCTTTTCGATCCCACAAGGATCGGAAGGGTTGAGCATCTGGCTCTCAGCAGACGAGGAGAACTTAGTCTGTTTCAATAGTCCCAACAGGTCGTCCAACTCAACAGGTGACTACTTCAAGTACGGATGGCGGTCAGTGAGAGCTCATCTAACGTGTTCACGAGTATGTTACATCTTTTCCATCTATATGAATATGCCCTACTAGATCTTGGAGCCACACTATCGCTCGTGACTCCCTATGTAGTTTTTCAGTTTGAAATTAGTCTAGAAGTCCTCCCAAAATCATTCTGTCTCTACCCTATTGGTGATTCAGTTAGACCCAGCTGGGTATATAGAAACTGCCCAATCTCAGTGTTGAGTAAAGTTATTCTACCTGATCTAGTAGAGCTAGACATGGTCGATTTTGACCTCATTCTTGGCATGGATTGGTTACATTCTAGTTATGCCTCAATCGTCTGCAGAACTAGAGTGGTCAGGTTTCAGTTTCAAATTGAGCTAGTCTTATAGTGGATGGGTAGTGTTTCAGCACCTAAGGTTTAGTTTATTTCCAACCTTAAGGCAAGGAAGCTCATTTTGAAACGATGCATCTATCACCTAGTTCGGGTCAATGATCCTAGCTCCGAGACCCAAACTATTCGGTCAGTTCAAATTGTTAGTGAATTCCCTGACGTGTTTACCAACGATCTTCCCGGAGTCCCTCCCGAGCGAGAAATAGACTTCGACATTAACCTTCTTCCAGACACTCAGCCCATTTCTATTCCCCCTTACAAAATTTCTCTAACTGAGCTTAAGGAGTTCACGGAACAGCTAAAAGACCTTCTTGACAAGGGTTTTATCAGGCCCAACATCTCTCCATGGGGTGCTCCAGTGTTGTTCGTGCGAAAGAAAGACAATACTCTTAGAATGTGTATCGACTACATCAACTAAACAAGGTTACAGTTAAGAATAGGTATCCCTTACCCAGGATTGATGACTTGTTCGATCAGCTTTAGGGAGCCATTTTTTTTCCAAGGTTTATCTCAGGTCAGGGTATCATTAGCTTAGGGTCTAGGAATATTACATACTGAAAATAGCTTTTAGTACTCGGTACGATCACTATGAATTTTTGGTTATGTCCTTTGGAGTAACTAATGCCCCTGCAGCTTTCATGGACCTGCTGAACAGGGTATTCAAACAGTATCTAGACATGTTCGTCATTATATTCATAGATGACATTTTGGTATACTCCAGAAATGAGGAAGAGCATGTTAACTATCTGAGGATAGTGTTGCAGACTCTTAAAGACCTCCAGTTGTTCGTTAAATTCAGCAAATGTGAATTCTGGCTCAAGCCTGTGGCTTTCCTTGGTCATGTGGTCTCAGGTTAGTGTATTCAGGTAGATCCTCAAAAGAAGTGGTGGTGGAATTCTGTTCAAGACCTACTTCCCCAACAAAAATAAAAAGTTTCATAGGTCTAGTCGATAATACTTCTATTGCGTCTACTCTGACTAAACTAACTCAGAAAAAGGTGAAGTTTTAATAGCCAGATGTATGTGAGAAGAGTTTCCAGGAATTGAAGACTCAACTCACTATAACTCTAATTTTGACTTTACTATAAGGAACAGATGGGTTCGTAGCCTATTATGATGCTTCCATAGTTGGCCTTGGTTGCATTCTGATACAGCAGCGTGAAGTGATAGCTTATGCCTCCAGATAACTCAAGGTTCATGAGAAGAATTATCCGACTTAGGATCCTGAATTGGCAGCAGTGGTGCTTTCTCTAAAAATATGGAGGCATTACCTTTATGGAGTTCAAGTGGATGTTTTCACCGACCATAAGAGCCTTCAATACGTGTTCAGACAAAAGGATCTGAACCTTCTTTGGAGAAGGTTGTTGGAGTTATTAAAGGATTACGACATGAGTGTGTTGTACCACCCGGGAAAGGCAAATATGGTGGCGAATTCCTTGAGTAGAATGTTTATGAGGAGTATCGCTCATTTTAAAGAGGGCAGAAAAGAACTAGCAGACGATATTCAAAGGTTAGCTCAATTGGAAGTGCAGTTGGTAGATTCAGCTGAGGGAGGAGTAGTACTACGGAGTGGGTCAGAATCCTCGTTAGTTGTTAAGGTTAAGTCAAAGTAGGATGAAGATCCCACACTGCTTAAGCTGAAAGAAGTAGTTCTAAGAAAAGAAGTGGAGGCTTTCAAATCCAAAGGGGGAGATGGTGTGCTTCGCTACCAAGGCAGGCTATGTGTTGCAGATGTAGGTGACTTGAGACAGAAAATACTAGAATAAGCACATAGCTTCAGATATTCTATCCACCCAGGTGCCACCAAGATGTACCGTGATCTACGGGAAATCTACGGAGAGATATTATAGAATTTGTGGGTAAGTGCCCGAACTGCCAGCAGGTTAAGGTTGAAAACCAAAGAACTAGTGTTACAACTCAAGATATTAACATACCCATGTGTAGTGGTAAGAAGTGAAAAGGGATTTCATTGCAAGTCTACCTCGTACTCATTGACGGCATCATTCAATTCGGGTGATAGTAGATCGGATGACCAAGTCAGCATATTATAGAATTTGTGGGTAAGTGCCCGAACTTCCAGCATGTTAAGGTTGAAAACCAAAGACCTAGGGTTACAACTCAAGATATCAACATACCCATGTGGAAGTGGTAAGAAGTGAAAATGGATTTCATTGCAAATCTACCTCGTACTCATTGACAGCATCATTCAATTCGGATGATAGTAGATCGGATGACCAAGTCAGCATATTTCCTCTTAGTTAAAACTATAGACTCGGTTGAGGATTATATTAAACTGTACATCCAAGAGTTTGTTAGACTGCATGGTGATCACGGGAAAAAATATAGGTCCCGTGATACACTTTACAACTTAAATGAGTCGTGTTTTCTAAGCTATTTGATACATTTTCATGTGAT